>JBBPNR010000493.1:0-22729 GCA_038091015.1 Boletus vermiculosoides
GAGCGAGTAAATACCAGATGTGACCGGTGATGCGCCCTTGCAAGCCTGAAAATAGACTGGGTAGTAATCTGCAGAGTGGTTATGCTGAGAAGAGGTGGCGATTCCCTCGAATGAACTCACAGACAACTGTCAAAATGATAACGAAGGTGCAGAATGTCTGTATATATCTGATCTCTGTGAGTGGCAGGGGAGGGAAGGATTACCGACAATGTTGCTTACCCACTGATGCTGGTCATGTTTGTCATCAAAGAGAATGGTACCTGGTGCGAGCAGCGTGAGATGAAATTTAGATCAAGGTATATGGAGAAGCACGTACAAGTGGGTGCGTTGCAATGGTGGCATCGTAGGCAATGAAGACTCCAAGGCCAACAAAGCCGAGGACTAACGGGACAAGTACCGTGGCTGAACCCCATGGTGCGGTGATGCCACCCCACGTCAACCCTATCGTATATGCGACCGTGCTCGAGATAACAAGAAAGTTGCCTCTGATAATAAAACAGCGGTCAGTGGGATTGGATTCATGGCGACCATTGCATTCGATCCTACATCCAGTCCATTCGCATAAACTTATCTCGGTAACTACCCGGGGGAGTGGGTAAATCCAAAAGGAAGATGACCGACACAGACGCAACAAGACAGATGGGAAGATTGAAATCTGGCGAATCGTCTGACTATCTCAGATATTCTGAGCAAGGCGAGGACACTCACAGAAAAGCCAACGCCATTGTCCCTGTGCCGCGAGGCTACCCCCGACGACAGGACCAATCGACGAAGCAAGACACCAGACGCTACATAAACGGTCTGAATTCGGCCCCTTAGATTCCATGATCAAGCAGGTCTCACATTCCATATAAACCACCGTAAACCCCACGTTCTTGCATGGTGACGAGATCGGCTAGGATGATCCCCGTGAGAGACTGAATGCCTCCTCCGCCTAAGCCTTGTATGGTCCTGCCTGCAATGAGCATATTCATACTATTTGCGCCACCGCAAATGCCACTGCCGAGTGTAAAAAGACCTATGGTTATCAGAATGGCGGGCCGCCGACCGAATGTCTGAGCCAGGCCACCGCTCATTGGGAGGAACGCGGTTGAGGAGAGTGCGTAAGCAGAGCCAACCCAGGTGAACTGAGATGTATGTAAAGCATTGGCGATGGTAGGAAGTGCGGTAGAGACAGAAGATAACTCGAGGGCAGAGAGAGAGAGGCAGACACACATCGAGGCAAAAATAAGCCAAAATCTGTGGTCTTTCTTGGTCGATACTTGTTGAACAGTTACAGTATCGCCATTCTCCAACGCTAGGGTCACTGGAGGAATGCTTGCAGGGGAGGGCATGACGAGATTGATCCCGCAGAGTGTGGTTAGTCTGAGGGCAACAGCAAAAACTCGGTTGGGGGTTTTACTAACGGCGGAGACTTAGTCCTGTTCGGTTAGACCATCCTGTTCGGTTAGACCATCCTGTTCGGTTCATTAGGCAATGATGGGCGCAAAATAACGTTATGCAAGTGTGGCAGTGCAACTGCTTTATCTCCTTCATCTGAAAAGTTACCCGAGGGGGAGGGAGCCTCCCCGAGGTGATATAAAAGGGATACGTGCTGTAAGACACTTTTTAGGATCGGTTAGGTGCTCATCAGCCAATGAGAGGGCTTGCTAGTTACGAATTCAGAATCATTCAAACGGTCGTGAACTGATAACGTTACTGGTCATGAGTGCAGATGTTTCGTGATTGAAATATTGATGCATGGATGACATTGAGTCACTCCCTCATCATGCCATCAGGCTTTCAAGTTCAAGCCTATGATAAGAAGCCGACGGAGCCAGCTTTGGTTAAGGTCCCACCTATGCCCAGACAATCAACCTTAATGGGGCAGCACTCAGACCCTTAACAGCCCTACCACTACTGCGGCAAGGAACAAGAAAACAACTTCGAGTTACTTCTCGTTTCGAACGTGTAACGATCGTTCACGATGGTCAACTTTACGATTCTCGCTGGCGGTTATACCTCCTTCGTTGCATCTTATCTGTTCAATACCAATGACAGCACCTTGACCTACCTCAACCAGTACACGACGGGCAACAACGTAACCTGGATCATCTCTCATCCCACGAACAAGAGCATCTTGTAGTACGTATCTCTTATGTCTCGATGTTTCAACCCGAGCATTTCCGTCTAGCGCAACCAACGAGAACCAACCAAACGGATCTATACAATCTTTCACCGTTGGACTCGAGGGTGCTATTACTCTGGTGGATACAGCCAACTCCGGGGGAAGATTTCCCAATTATTGCGCTGGTTTGTCCACAGGTCAGGTTGCACTCTCTAATGTACGTGTCCTGTTCAGCTCGTACAACGACTCCACTGACCCCTGGACAGTATGGCTCTGGTTCGGCACGCGTCTACCCCACAGAAGATGACTACTTGCATTTCTCCAATGACTCGGACGTCTGGACGTTTCCCGTCCCTACCACTGGTACACAGGGTGTCTCAATGGCTCACATGACCTACCAATATGGTCCTGAACTTTTCGTTCCCGACAAGGTCAGCCAGCTTCTGATTTTAGGTGTATCAATTCGGCATTTCAACCACTTACAGGGTGATGACAAGATCTGGCGACTCGGCGAGGTCGATGGAAACCCCGGTGACTATGTCGTCCATGGTGATATTCAACAACCCATTGGTAGCGGACCTCGCCATATCCGTATCAGAGGTGCGCCGTCCTCACCATCCGTCTCGGTGATTCGTTTTGTTGACCGTGCTCTAGACAATATGTTGTACACCCTTCACGAGTTGGCGAGTACGTTGACCCTCCAGGAGGTCCCTTCCTACCCGAACGGCACTTCTCAGATCATCTCAAACGTTTCCACCATCCCCTCTGATCCACCCGCAGGCTCAGTCTTCCGTGCTGCTGAAATTCTGATTCCCGAGTCCACTCCAGAGTATCCTATCCCGTATATTTATACGTCGAATCGCAATCTAGGCGTGCCAGACCCTAGAGGAGACACGATAGCTATCTTCGAGAATGTGAACAACCAACTCGTACTGCGCAACCAGGTCTATACCGGTCTTGATCAAATCCGAGGGATGATGTCTGGTGAACAAGCAGGATTTGGTGGTGAGGCATACATCATAGCTGGTGGGGCTGCGGGCGCGACTGGCGTGAAGGTGTTCGAGAGAACAAAGTTTGGTGCTAACCTTGAGGAGGTTGCGGTGAACACCGTTGTTCCCAACAGAACATCCTTTGTTTGGTTGAACCGACATCAAGTTTTGAGTTAGGTTGTTCTTCTACTTCACGAAAATGGTCCGATTTGTTACTGTTTATCTGAAAACCTATTGAAGAGTTCTATCTGCTCGTCCTCGCTCAATCCCATGCGTCCCCTCCAATGCGATGGATAAATAGGCATCTCCTCGGCGCGCATAGGCCTTATTGGTCGTGCCAATATAGCATCTATTATTTCTGGCACATTCCCGGGCTCAACTTTGCCGAGCCTAGTCCGTCAGATTAACGAAGGAATCACCGGGAGAGAGATATTTAGAGCGCGGACACACCATTCACCATGAGGATATACCAAAATATTCGCGGCATATCTACATCGTACAGAAGCAAAACCCAGGGTCGTCAATATGAACACGCCCGGCCCGTGCCCAAACTTGTCACTTAACCAACAACATGAACTCACTTGTGCCCACCGACGTGCGCGACTTCTGCGAGCTTGATTCGCGTGCTTGGATCGGACGCTTGGTGCTGTTGCCGTCTGTCTAGTTCGGCGCGAATGGTGCGCGCAACCGCCCCCCCGGTGTCGCCACATCGACAGTCCCGCGTGCCATGTGTGCATACGTAGAGATGGATGTCATCCGAGGGTGATGTCAATGACACCTCGGACGTACGAGGCTCGACGTGCGCCTGTAACGCCTTCCCGACTTCTTCCACGTTCGCGAGCGACACCGCCTCGATCTCCAACTTACCTCGGGCGCTCGAAAAAGCTGTCAGATGGTACGTCTGTGCGTCCTCCCCGGTTGGAGGATGCGGGTGCACCGGCTGCGACGCAGACCAGGCAAAGTTGACGGCGCCGCCCCAGGGTGCAGTGGTAAGGAGGAGCTTGCGCTGGATTGGGGTGGTGTACTTGGCGGAGTATGTGCTTGGGGGTTGGAGGGTGTGGAGGAAGACGTAGCAGCGGTGTGGAGGGGCGGTTCCTGCGAGTTGCTCGGGGGCGGAGTCTGTGGGTGGTGGAGGGGCGTCGTTGCTAGTGGAGAACGCTCGTCGCCCAAGCAGGCAACGTCTCAGACTGCTGGTGCTCGCCCGAGCGGGTCCTACGTGTAGGTTTGGGGTGAACCTGAGGGTATGCAGGAAGAGCGCCATGCGGGTTAGATGCGGAGAAAGACAAACATATGTGTAGAAAGATTCAAAGAAAGCCGGGAGATGCGGATGTTTGACTCATATGTATGTTGGGGTCGTTGCCGGATCAAATCGATCAACGCTGGTCACCACCATTTCTAACCCATTTCTAACCTTATTTCAACCCAAACACATTCCCGGGTGGTTGTATGACCGGAAAAATGGAGCCTTTGAACGAGATGTCTCAGAAACGACGCTCTCGAAAAACAACCTCAAGATCGCGAGGACGCGTCGCGAGTCTTTTGAGAGAGTAACATTATGGATATCTTCAACCACTTGGCTCGTGCATTGCCTGAATGTTTCTTTGTCACCTTAGCGTAGTATACCTCGAGTTGTATTCTCAGGTAAAGTGCCTCTATTTACAAGTTACAAGTCCACATCATTTAGTGCATCCCTTCTTCTAGAATCCAACATGTGTCTGTTGTCGTCGCGCCGCAGATCCTAGCGAGTCTGGCAGAAAATATATACCACCCTTTACAACGGTCCAACGGCGATTATGTGTAAGGAAAAGTCTATCGAAATAATCATATAAGTGGGTCAAGTTGTAACGTTTGAGACCCTAAAAACGTTCGGCAAACCTGGTCGCGATCATGCGAGACACATTGCGCCACTGTTACAGAATCCACTACGATACGCAGGCCGACCTCGGGCACGAGAGGCAATGAATGCGACCTTTTTTCCCATCAGCCACCATAGGTCTCTTTTCCAAGAAGTCTTTCAACCCGCTAACCGACTTACCGGACTTGTCTGGTAAAGTCATCGTCGTGACAGGCGGAAAGTGCGTAGCTCCTCAACGTTGATTGATGTTCGTGATAACGTACTTTCTAGGGCTGGTATTGGTTACACCATTGTCAAGCACTCGCGCGGAAGGGCGCAAAGGTCTACATGGCTGCTAGGAACAAGACCAGAGCGGAGGAAGCTATCGCAAAATTGAAACAAGAAGGGCTGGGGCCTGGCAATGGCGAGGTAATTTGGCCGCTCAGGAGTTTATGAGCAAAGAGAAACGCCTGGACGTCCTCGGTAAGCCATTGTATGTGTTTGGGTGATGTAGATCGTTGATGAGAGGGCTTGTACCAATTCAGTTCACAACGCTGCGCTGTACGAACTCGTGATGGCCCATTTCGTGAACAAGATGGTTGGCCCCACCCTTGTCTGGGGAAAAACGTCAGTTGATTCCTGACCGCGATCGATCCCTCAATCAGTTGCCTCTGTATCGCGCGATGACTGAGGCGAGCCGCCCTTCATAACGACTTACCTACACGAGCTGATATCATACTGTATAGTCCTGCTATTCCTCGATAGCCGCCGCGCGTCTTCCTGTAGCCTTTATGTCCTTTCGGAACACGACCTTGAATGCACTTCCGCGTTCCTATGAAGTACCATGCCGGAACTACCCGGCAGATTACATCCCCAGCCATCTACGAGGAGATCCGATTAACGAAAATCAGCGGTAACACTGCTTTCACGGGCCAGCCCGGCACCCGTGCCCCTTCGGAACACGAATGTGTTTCTGCGTTCGCATGCAGTACTGTGCCAGAACTAGCAGGCACAGATTCCATCCCAGCCATCTACGAGCAGATCCGATTAGGACACGGATTCTAAACTGTGCAAGCGAAAGGCGGCGATCTTTGTTTTGCAACCAGCCTTGAACCCTTTAAAGCCCTACCACTACTGCGGCAGGGAACAAGAAAACAACTTCGAGTTACTTCTCGTTTCGAACGTGTAACGATCGTTCACGATGGTCAACTTTACGATTCTCGCTGGCGGTTATACCTCCTTCGTTGCATCTTATCTGTTCAATACCGATGACAGCACCTTGACCTACCTCAACCAGTATACGATGGGCGACAACTCAACATGGATCATCTCTCACCCTACGAACAAGAGCATCTTGTAGTACGTATCTCTTATGTCTAGTGCCCGTGTTTCGACCCGAGTATTTCCATCTAGCGCAACCAACGAGGGCCACCCAAACGGCTCGGGGTCTATACAATCTTCCACCGTCGGACCCGAGGGTGCTATTACTCTGGTGGATACAGCCAGCTCCGGGGGAAGCCTTCCCAATTATTGCGCTGGTTTGTCTACAGGTCAGGTTGCAGTCATCAACGTGCGTCCTGTTTAGCTCGTATAACGACTCCACTGACCCGTGGACAGTATGGCTCTGGTTCGGCACGTGTCTACCCCACAGAAGATGACTACTTGCATTTCTCCAATGACTCGGACGTCTGGACGTTCCCCGTCCCTACCACTGGTACCCAAGGCGTCCCACTGCCTCACATGACCTACCAATATGGCCCTGAACTCTTGATTCCCGAGGAGGTCGGTTAGCCTTCCCGTCCAGGTGTACCCTTTCGATATCTCAACCATCTACAGGGTAATGACAAGATCTGGCGACTCGGCGAGGTCGATGGAAATCCCGGCGACTACGTCGTCCATGGCGAGATCCAACAGCCCATCGATAGCGGACCTCGCCATATCCGTATCAGAGGTATGCCGTCCTCACCGTCCATCTCGTTTGTGCATCTTGTTGACTGTGCTCTAGACAATATGTTGTACACCCTGCACGAGTTTGCGAGCACCTTAACCCTCCAGGTGGTCCCCCCCTACCCGAACGGCACTTCTCAGATCATCTCAAACATTTCCACCATCCCCCCTGATCCACCCGCAGGCTCAGTCTTCCGTGCTGCTGAAATTCTGATTCCCGAGCCTACTCCAGAGTATCCTATCCCGTATATCTACGCGTCGAATCGCAATACGGGAGTGCAAGACCCTCGAGGAGACACGATCGCCATCTTCGAGAATGTGAACAACCAACTCGTACTGCGCAACCAGGTCTATACCGGTCTTGATCAAATCCGAGGGATGATGTCTGGTGAACAAGCAGGATTTGGTGGTGAGGCGTACATTGTAGCCGCTGGCTTTGCGGGCACGGCCGGCGTGAAGGTGTTCAAGAGAACAGAGTGTGGTGCTAACCTTGAGGAGGTTGCGGTGGACACCGTCATTCCCACTAGAACAACCTTCGTTTGGTTGAACCGACATCAGGTCCTGAGTTAAACTGTTGGTATATGATCCACTACGAACTCGTTCTACATTACAAATGTTGATTTGTTTTGTCGGTGTCTAAGGTAGACATACGTCTTGCAAATTCAGGTAAAATCGGGTAGAATCGTCACAAGGTATAAGTATGTCATGTGAAACTAACTAACCCTCAAGTTGAACATGAAATACAGTCGACGCCCTTGTAACCCATACTGCCTCATAACACATAGGATTTTGGATCCCCCAATTCAGTTTCAGGGCTTTTGACCTCCCCGACAACCCATACTCCCTCATAACACATACCCTTGGGTCTATCCCGTTGAAGGGGTACGTGCCATTGTTATATGGGAGTTGACTATACTGTATTTCCCATTCGGTCTGCCACTTTTGGGTTCTACCAAGTTCCTGGACCTTTCAGGTCCTCTCACTTCCTAAATTGTGGCGGTGACTATCAGACTCGCATCATAATGAGAAATCCCGAGGATCCGCTGCGCTCTACTTTTGCCTCTCTGCTTGATGACGTTTTCGCTTTCGGCAATTCCTTCGTTTCTCCTGGTGTATGATATTTGTTTCAGATGACGAATACTGTAACTATAGATGAATATATAGAAAGAGAAAGGGGGGGTTCGTTACGACTACCCTTTGCGGGTCCAGGTTTGCCCGGAGGGATTATCCAGTATGACATCGGCACTTCCACTTATGGTGCAACATCATCGCAGAGCATCACATTTTCGGTTGAGACCTGTACCCGAAAGGTCCAGGAATATATGGAAGAAAAAGATATATATTACAAGATGACATCGACTGTGAATCCCAAGTTGAGCTGCAGGTGAAACTAGATTGACCTCGTCGGATCTAACAGCATACCGCAACGAAATAAAATGCTTTGAAGGCAACAAACTCAGTGTACTAGTAACGAAAATGGTTACGTTAAAACGTCGGTCGCTGCGAAGATCCAATGCGAGAATTGAAGCATGTAACACATATACGAAGGAGTCATTCAGTCAGCCCTCCTTCTGAACATGACCTTTGCACTAGGATCAGCCATAACAGCCGTCGCAAAATGTAGCGTCGGCGGACGCGTCGCATTATCCGCCAACTTGATATCATACGTCACCACGACGTGAGCCAACATAGATTTCATCTCGGTTGCAGCCCAGAACCGTCCCGGGCTTACGTGGAGTCAATGGTCATCGGAAAATATAGAAAACGAAGAGCATACCATGGATGTCGACCATGGCCAAAGGCCAAATAGTCGGTCGTCGTTGAGACATATTGATGCTTCACGTCTTCCCCGTCCCGTTCACACAACTTAGCAAATCGGAATGGCTCGAATGCGCTGGCGTTTTCGTATAACGCTTCATCATGGTGTATGGATCGAATGGCTGCGACGATCGTGGTGCCTTTTGGTACAAACGTACCGTCCGAGAACGTGAAGTCTTTCAACATCTTGCGCCTCAGACCCACTGATTTGCTGAATAATCAGAGTTGGCTGACACATCGAATGGATGTGGACACGTACCGCTGTCAATGCCTTCGAGACGTTGACACTCCTTGATGAAGCTGTCTACTTTCCGCATCCTTCCCAGTGCGACCCCTGACCACCCCTCCTCCTCAATGATCGCTTCAACCTCCTCCCGAAGGGGCTTGATATACTGAGGATTCGCTGCGAGGTAGAAAAGCGCATGAGTGAAACTCTGTCAGGTGACATCAATCAGGTGTATTAGAGCTGTAGCAAGAGATTCGAAGCATACCTGGGAAGTGATCTAACCGTCAAACCAAAAGTAATGAGTGCCATAACTTTATGCAAGGAAACAACACCGGGGCTTACGTGGATACCCCCAACATTGACAACTAATATACGGGTTGTCAGGGATTTTACTGTCAACTCTGGACCCTCTGCCTCTTCCATCAACCACGATAGAAAGTCATTCTATCAAAAAAACTGATAGTGAGTGCCAATCTCGTCTGTGAACGATGTTGACCAACAGGTTTTTCGGCCCACCCATCCCCGTGTCCATTCAGGTATTGTTGTCGCTCCTCGATTATTGGACCAAGAACTTTCCTGCCATACTGGTTGCTTTGATTAATGTTCGTAAACAACCGGACGGCTATACTGTCTCTACATTGAAAGCCAGGCCTCGGAGAGGTGACTGTAAGCAACTTACGGTTTCAACAAGTCCGGGAACAGCCCGACAATAATCCCTCCTTTAATAACATCAAGGGTATACCGGATGTTGAGATTTATCCAATCAGGGTCACGGCCTAGGTAATCGAAGTAAGAACCAAAGGAAGGGGAGACAGTTTGAAGGCTCACACAATGGGAGTCCGACAAACACTCTGTTGCTCGTCCTGCAGACCACCTTTTGCACAATGTTGAGCGCTGGCATACTCTTCCACTCTGGTTCCAGACGTCCTTAAATACCATACGTGAATGAGCGCTAGATGCTCACCGTTCCCCCTGAGATCCAGCACGTCATCAAAGGATGTAATGATCTCATCTCTGATTTCTGGATACAAGGCGCCGATATTCCGAGTCAGTTGTGAGCGCACAATCTGAATATGATAGGGGTTATGATGAACTTGGGGTCCCATTGTGTAGTCGACCTGAAATAACTATTGGCGACATTTAGTACAAGAAGATCTAACGGGAAAAAAGTAGTTACATCATTCAAGGCTGCTGTCAAAGAAAGTGTATCATCTGGTGTTCTCCCTAGCTCTTCCACATGCTTGCGGCTACCGAGAACGACAATCCAACGGCAGAGTTCTGCAATCTTGAATGGTGCTGACTTGTGCTGAAACACTGTGAGTGGGCATGCGTGAAATGTGCGAAGCACCAAGCTTGCCTTATCATACCCTTCTTGTATAACGTCCATTACATTTACCAAATGCATCGAACCAAGCCAACATGAACCGAGCCAGCTACACCGCCCAACTGTGAGTATACCATCGAGCTTGAGAAGTCAGCCAGAATTAAGGTGAGTAAGTGTTTCATGCAACTACACTCACCTTAGAGGGTTGTGATAACTTTGCGACGACGACGAGGGCAGCGGCAGCGATACCATAACCAGAGACGCTCGCAAGTAGGTCGAGCGGTCGAGAACTCATCGGGGCAGGGTTTTCTCCTGAAACACAGGCTGGTCACCCCGCATTTTAAAGCCCATCCACTGCCACGACTCTGGATGTCACAGTGTAATGACGAGTCACGAGGCACAGAATCAGACAGAGTCATACGATGGACCCGACTGGTTTCAACTGCGAGATATCTGGATAGAGCGGAAACCTTAGTCTGGTAACCAGCCCGTCTATGAGGTGGCAATCCGTCGTCACCAGATTAGCGGAAACCTTAGACACGGCTGACAGTCATTTATGTAATCCAATCTAAATTGAACCTGAGCGAGCGAGGCAGGCAGTTTGGGATACCCATTTTGGAATAGGTCAGGGCGGAGACCCTGAATGTCCTTTTTTGCTACGTGTCCTCCAATCGCAGCTCTTGAAGAACCTGTGGTAGAGTCGTCAAGCGATAACGTTACTCGACAGCTTTTCAGATGGGCCCCCGGCCAATCAATGCTGAACTGTTACGAACCTTAGCCGTCACACCTTCCGCGTATCCCACATATCTAATCTTCTAATCTAGGACATGAGCGGCATCTGCACTCATGACCAGTAACGTTATCACTTCACGACCGTTTGAACAATTCTTTCGTAACTAGCAAGCCCTCTCATTGGCTGATGAGCACCTAACCGATCCTAAAAAGTGTCTTACAGCACGTATCCCTTTTATATCACCTCGGGGAGGCTCCCTCCCCCTCGGGTAGTTTTTCAGATGGGGCAAGGAAAAGCTGAACCTTAAAGCTCACCAACCAGATGGTTCTATAACAAGTTGTGCATGACAGTGCGTCCAACTTCCGCGTAACTAAGTACCATCTTCACTTTGGGCCATCGTGGCAGCGCCTCCACCGGTGTTCACACTAGTCTGGTGACCAGACTATGTCCACACGAGGTAACGCACGTTCTTGTATCCTTGAAAACGCGAATCCGACAAAAAGATCCCCTGCCATGAAGGGTTGCAGTGGTGGGGGCGTGCTACTGCGGTGAACGACAACTCACTGAGGAACAGTCAGCTAGTACTGCTCAACTCAATGCTACCACTGCTATAATTTATTTCGCACAATCGCGGTGTCGAGCCAGGAGCCTGCCGCCACTTGGCGAGTTTTCCTGTCCTTAGTCCCCACCGAGCTTCGACATGAGGCTCAACCCGCACTCCTAGACACATCAGAAGTATTAAGATGTTCCGAATCCCTCCTAAGCTTTCCCGGATGCGGATGCCTCGCCCAAACGGTGCTTTCCTGACTTGACGCCATAGCAAATGTCGTGGTAGGTTTGATTTGTAAGATTTGCAGACGAGCACTTCAGGTGAAGGAGACAGTGACCGAAGGCACTCTTCTTCAGATCATATAATAGCTAGTGCATGAATGGCAAACGGCAATCGGATCACACGTCGACCAGAATACAGTTAGCACTTTTGAAGAAAAAAAGTTTGGAAAGTTAATTCATGCGGGTCCAGGCGTGCCCGGAGGCACTGCAAATAGTAAATCCATCGATAATCGGTGTCGTGGACACTGTTGTGTACATAACGAGTGTCCGCGTCACTGATTTCGTGGACGCGTGAAATCAGCATCTTGGGGCAGACGCTGATTTTATCATTGTCCTTATGATGGCACTGATTTTAAACATCTGACAACCCTATGCCGGCCTCAAGCCCCGGATGACTCGGTCACAATGGTAGCGGCTGTTCTTTGCGATGCGGCGTCAAGTAATCTTGACGGCAACATTCAGGTTCTTGCCATTGGTACTGGGGCGCGGCGAGGATACGCTGGTCACGTGACGTTGACGCGTGCCACAATCTCAGCTAGATTTCATACTCCGATCGGTACTCTCTTCTCCCCATACTCCTATCACCTCAGACTCGTCGATACGTGTCATCCCGTGCTCCGTTCCTTGCCCCTTGTCGAATATTGTTTTACACTGTGATTCTGAAAGCTGCTATCTACAATTCTTGGTGAGTAGTGGTCGACAATGGATGGATGCTACTCATCCAAATCTGATGTAGCCCGGGCCAACTTGTGCGATCGCACAGTTCCTGATCATGAGGTCCGTGGGCGGACTTATCTATGGACGGCATGCATACAACGATGAAACCGATGACTTGAAGACTTGACGAGAAGATGTGTGTTGCGATGCGCAGCAGACGACTTGCTGGACAACAAGGGCACAGCGGGAGCGACTCTGACCGGGTCGAGTTCCTGAGATCTGACTGACCCATAGCCAAGCGCTCTCCCTTCCACATTCCCCGTGCCATCCTGCATATGCTTGTGTGCTCACATCTGAGTACTGAATACTCTGCCTCGGCTCTCAGCTCTCTTGCTTGCTCTCGTCACTCTCGCCGTGCCTCCCTTACATGTTTCCGACGTTACAGTATTTCCCTGTACCTTAGACAGCACTGATGGTTAATTAATCAAGCTACTTCTTGATACGGTTGTGTGAACCATGGGATGACAAGCAGCACTAATACTCCTTCAAATCAGTATCTAGAACATTGAGAATCATCTGCATAGTCACTCATGAGCGGCGTCAGATTCTATTATAATCAAATTTCTCGACGCTGATTTCTATTAGACCAAATGATCAGATCAGTGTCACTTATGGACACCGATTTCCGGCGTTCATCATTGATTTGCAGTGCTGTCGTCTATGACTGGCCACACATCAGACGCTGATAATACAGTGTTTTACTATTTGCAGTGTATATCGATGCACTCGCCGGCCATAGACCCCACTATGCGCAAGCGACAGTCTCCCCAACTCCAGTCACTTTCGCTCGCCCTCCGAATGTTCCCTGGGACATCAAACAACCTGCTTACCACCACACCTCTTGCCCAAGCTGCACCTTGCTGCGCCGTGCCTGGCACACATACTCGTGGTTGTCCTCACGACTGACCTGCTCACCGAGCGACTGGCATGCCAAATGGTTGATCCGTGTACCGAATAGGTCACCTGCTCATTTGTTCGCCAATCACCACAAAAAAAAACAGTTGTCGCTCCGACTGTAAGCTCGTCGCCTCCACAGTGAGCCTGATACATTAATGCTGAGCACTCCCCTTTAAAATAGCCTCGTCTACCTCAATGGCAAGCTCACCCCTTCAGAAACAACCTAATCAACTACGCTGTGGGGTACCCTCCAATCTAGCTCGTGTGTCATGCATGGAAGTTGGTCGAGGTGTGCACCGTGGAAAAGGAGCAGCACCGGCTTGTGGCTGACCTGATCTTGATGATGACGATGATGACAACGGATCTGATAGACGGTCCCGAACATAGAATTATGCCTTCTCGGTACCTCGCTTGCCTGCCCAGTCATCGCCCGTGGCATGATCGCCGTCGCAGAGTGGGAAGGATGCGAGTAAGCAGCCTACGTGCGCCATTATCCGCCTCCTAACTGACCCCTTCCTGCAGCTACGTCACACATGGTTGCACTGGTAACGGAAACGACCACTGGCAAGCCCGCTTCGAGCTTGCCTTCTGCGGTCTCAAACCAGACATCAAAGTCATCGCCCCGCGGCGTCTCTCTGGTACCCCATCCCTCGCCCCCATCCCTCAGCGCCCAACACACACACCTCGCCCCGCCATCAAGAGTTTCACAACCGTTTCCCCGGTCGTCAAGCCCTCCTCACATTTGCCGTCGAACAGAACATCCCCATCCAGCAAATCGCCGCAAAACCTTGGTCCACGGACGAAAACCTTTTCCACATCTCCTACCAAGCCAGCATGATCCTCGGAGATCCCAACACAACCACTCCCGTAGACTCGTGGAAACCCACCCAATCCATCGCCCGCCCGTTTGTTGCTCCACCCCTTTTTTTAATCTATTGCACACGTACCAAACAGCCGAACGAGCCGCTAGCGCACCAGATGATTCACCCGCATGCCAAATGACTACCCGGCACACCAGACAGCACTCCAGCATGTAAACAGCTCACCGGGGTGCCACAAGCCCCACCCATGTCCACACGAGCCAAAACAACTCGCCCGCGTTCGGGGCGCCCCATCAATGGCCCAAGTGGCTCATCCACACTTTGACGCACCTCAAATGCGTCTGTGACGCTCCGAATAGCCCCCTTCCTTGGTGGATATGCTTAATTTTTTACTTTTGATGTACTTTTCGCCACTGATTCGAGTCAAAAATAAGCGATTAAGTTGTGAATAAGTGTGATCTCAGAGATGGGATCTACTGATACATGTGTTCTTTTAATAGCGCGTCTTGGTCTCCGAGCCCAACACAAGTCGCCCAAGTTACTCGTAAGCTACGTTAAAGTTTAACTAAGTGTTGTAATGTTTTCCTGATGACTAAGAGATGGTTCTATCCATGTATGCTCGAGAACCTCATAGACCCACTTGGAGGTCTCTTGTAGCTCACTGTTGCGACCGTTGAAGTGGAAAAATGTGAGCACGTTGACACAGACACTAGTATATGCAAGCAGCAGGAACGATCATGAATGGGCATACGACGCATGGCGTTCTTGAAAAAATACCATTATTGTTTCTGAGAGTCAAGATCTCGTTCATGAGGGAAGGAATGACGGGACGCACGAAGACATCGATCAAGGGAGAGAAGAGGTTGTAGAGGGCACGAGCGCGCGCGACGACAAGAGCTAAAGAAAACGATCAGTACAACTCAACGGAGATGAAGGCGCACCAAACAGATCCCAAAAAATCATCTCCACCACTTACCACTCCGTCCGAACAACCTGCGCGTGAGGAAGAGCTCCCGGTCGTCGAGCCCGTTGGGGTGGGGAAAGCCACTGGGAGCCACGATGTCACACCTACCAGCTTCGAAACGGATATGCCAGGTGCATCTGAGGGAGATGAGGACGCAAAGGACAGACCATGTGCACGAATGCTTGGAGCTGAGAGATGAAGAAGACTTACCTAGAAAGGTTCAAGACGAGCCGAGCAAGCCAGATGACAAAGCGCACATACCGGGGGACTCCCACAGCGACCAGAGACGCCCTGGGTGCGAAAGGAAGCAGCGCTACGACGGTAGGAATGTTACGAGGTCAATGTG
Source organism: Boletus vermiculosoides (assembly GCA_038091015.1). NCBI lineage: Eukaryota > Fungi > Basidiomycota > Agaricomycetes > Boletales > Boletaceae > Boletus > Boletus vermiculosoides. Next base: position 15,555 of record JBBPNR010000493.1, read on the forward strand.
GATACAGATTCCTCCCCCTGCTGTTCCGGTAAGACACGACTCCGTTCGATCCATCAAACGACGCTGTCGAGCAGCACGTCCGGACCGACCAAGGCGATGCCAAGGTCAGCGAGGACGATCAATTGCCAGACCATCGTGATGGTGAGTCTTGATTTCTTTTGTCCTCCCCCCCTTTTTTTTTTCTTTGTCGTATATCGTGTTGTAGGACCTGTGTATTATGTAATATGGTCTCTTCCTTTTTTTTAAGTTCGCCCTTCGTTCTGGTGATAGGCGAACGTGCAGTCATCAGGCACAGCGAGCTCGACGCGGAAGCACGAGAACGCAGATTGCAGGGACATACAGACAATCGATTATATAGCGCGCAGCACGACAGTTGGGATCGAGCACACGAAGTGGGCCATCTGCACTCTTGACCAGTAGCATTATCGCCGCACGACCGTTTGAACAATTTTTTTCGTAACTAGGCAGCCCCTCATTATTTCCTGATGAGCACCTAACCGATCCTAAAAAGTGCCTTACAGCACATATTCTTTTTATATCCCCTCGGGAAGGCTCCCTCCCCTCGGTTAGTTTTGCTGATCCGAGCCTGGAAGAGGATGAGATACCAACCCCACGCGTTTCCCAGCCTATACCGCCTCCGCCTGTCAACCTCCGGTCCAAGCCGACATCGCCATCATCGCCCCCTCTCTCGCCGCCACCAAGGACGTCTTTAGGACAGATGAAGGGGAGTGTCCAGCGTCGCCGGATATACCGCCTCGACCTATTCCCCTGCCTGGCAGGAGTGGTACGTATTAGCACCCTGGTGGTTGGCAATGTACTTGGCTGATCACTTATCATTGTACCTTTTTTCTTTTCTTGATTGCAGGTACGGTGACGGAGGATGTCCCATCACCTCCTCCTAGACATTCTATTCCGCCACCCCCGAGACGCACGAGTGTGCGGGTAACAGATCCTATGTCGGAGATGCCATCTTCACCGCCACCAGTACCAATGTCACCTCGACCGGTTAGCTTCAGGCCCGCGACACCTCCGATTGTCACGACGCTCGTTGTACCAGAATAAGTAGTATCAGAGCATGAAAACGGGGCGTGTGTAACCTCTTACGAGGGTGTTCTTATTCCTGACCTCGATATAGTACATCATGTCGCAGGGGAGGAAACGTTGGAGAATAAGATGTCTCAGCAGAGAGCGCAAGAGGACGAAGAGTCTGCATCGTCGCGCGATTGCTGAACGCATGACGCGTCTAGCAGGTATCCGATTCGGGGCACCACCATTGATGGACCCACTCTCTCGACCCCCTCTGCCCCCTGCACCCCCACCAACGTCGATCCGCCCCGATGATACGGAATCAGAGGACAAGGAGGAAGAAGGACAAGGAGCTCGAGAGGAGGAAGAGGTCGAGGTTGCGAGAAGGCAACGGATCGCTGCCAAGTTGGCTGGGATGGGGGATATGTGGTTCGGGACGCTCCCTCCTGCTGTGGGGTTGCCACCTGCGTCGGCGAGACGAGTCGTAATGAGGCAAGAGGACAGCGAGAGCAAGGACGCCTGTGCCGCCCGTTCCCATTCCCACGCCCCTGCAGAGACCCCCGCTCATCGAGGTGTCTGAATCTGCAGAACAGGAATCAGAACAAGCTGAGAGGGAGAGTCGTGGGACATCGCACGACGGTGTGCATGTTGAGGCAGAGGAGACTCAGAGCGGGATGAAGGACGTGCGTTATTCAGATGCAGAAGTTCCGATAATGTTGGAGGAAGAGAATGCCGCGGCACCAGCGTTACCATCCCATCGCCTGGATCTTTGCTTCAGCCCCAGTGAAAACTGGGTACTTGGGCCTAATTATTGCAGCAAGATATGAAAAAAATTGTTTGGGTGTTTTGGTTAACGTGGTTTAATCATGGGCATGCAAAGGGCCTGCGAACGGGACGGATGTTCCCTCACGTTATTTGAGAGTAATTCATAATGAGATTCAATTGGGCTGCATTCCCCGTAAAATTAAAGGGAGTGGCAGTTCTCAGGCAGATCCGACTTATGCACGCGTGGTTGCATCCAAACCGCCGTCAGAGGTGATCTGACCTCCTGACACTTGTGTTTGACTGATATGCAACCGGCTCCCATGCTCGCTGCGAGGGCCCGACAAGGGCAAGCCCAGCTATGGCGATGCGGTATGCTGCGCAGCATGACCGTTATCTGCACAACTCGGCGGGGGTGATGATGGCTGTTGGCCTGACATCGGAGGCATTAGAGAATGGTGTAATGGAAGGAGGAGCATCGCTGAGTTGAAAGAGTGCGGGCGCGTTCACAGGAGTTGAAATGATTGGGAAGTATGCGCTAATCAGATATCCGAGGCACTGCAAATATTTAGAATCAGGCTTGGCAAGAACCCCGTCAGGTGAGCTAATGTTGGGGATGTTTCAGCACTTTTTGAGGCAAGTATCTATTCTTTACTCATGCGCATCGTTGTATTTATGTCACTACGGAGATACCTCTCTTTTGTGACACACAGACCGCTTTCGTGCAGAAGAGTCAAACGATCTGTGTTGCCATCAGTGCCCGAGGTGATCCAGATCGTCACCGCAGAGACTGGAAGGCACCTCTTTTACAGGGCTGAGTCACACACAGACCGTGTTCGTGCAGAAGACTCAAACGCCGACCTGTGTTGCTGTCAATGCCCGAGGTGATCCAGATCCGCCCTTTGGTGGGATTTTCCGCGTTCCGACGCCGACTCCTGGGTGGCCCAAATCCGCAAAATGTTCGGGATTTGGGATTTCCGGCAAAGTCCGAGTTCCTATCGTCGTCGTCCCTGCCAGCGCTCCGCCCTCAACGAACGTTCCATCAATGAAAGGACAGCTGGTCACGTGGTATTACTCCTCCTCATTTTGACCCCAAAGCCTCGGTGCTGCAATTCTATTATGGGTACAATGAAGGATACGCGTGCCTTGCTCACATAAGGTTGAGTTGGGATTGGGACTGGAAAGCCGAACAATTCACCCGAACCAATCGATCCAACAGAACGCTCGAGTATCGCTCCTCTAGATCGATATGGAGAGACTGCGTTAACCCAAAAAGGCGAGACAACTCATCGGAACGATCTCATCTGAACAAATCATGGTATGTGGCTAGCTACGCGTCAGTCGTTTCTACGTGAGGTCTGTTCTACTGATTGCAAGTTCAGAAAAGTAGGACGGTGGAGTACCTGCGACCGGGTAAAAGCGAATGTTCCTTTTCTCACCGTCAATCATGCCTTCTGAAATGGACGTTCGGTTATAATACGTACATTCATCTTGGCGATGACATTAGCTTCTGGTTAGGATGAACCACTGGCACGCAGATTATCATTCTCGCGATCAGTGTGTTTCCCTGGGGCACCCTCCTTTATTCCGCGTGCTATCCCGCCCTCCAAGAATTGTCATCGCAACTTTGGAGAGCCCTCGCATTAACGTGCCCACATAAAATGCACTGCAAAGCTGCAATTCATGCAACTTACCATCGCAATTCCCCCAGGTCATGTGCACTCCGTCTCAACGGGATTCCCGCCATGCACAGGACTCGATGTGCGAGACTGTGAATTCTACCATGGTTACCGTATCAATCCCCCCCGTGCGCTCTCGGATATACTGTCGTTCTCCATTCCAGCTCTGAAGCGTTTGACAGGGTGACGAGTATCCTACCGCCAAAGACGACGGTCTCTGTGCAGACTTCGAGGATGTTAGCGTGATACTTTCATATTCCATCGTACCTACTGAAAATTTACAACAGCTCATACAAGGCTCTGCAGATGCGCAGTGGGCAGATGCACATACGAGTCACCACCCTGTACCCCCTAGTAGCACGATATTCTCGCGGCCTCCGTCCCCTTCATTCCAAAGAGTACTTTGCCGTGAAATGGAAGAGTTATTTGGGACCGCTAACCACACCGTGGTTGTCGTACCAGTTCCTTTAGTATGTATCAAGATACTTTCGTTGTGTGATCGTCACCCCGCAGACTAATAAATACCGTATGCAGAACGACGCCGCTCTCGAGGCAGAGGGCCATGGTCCCGGTGCAGAGCTTGAGGATGTAAGCAGGATGCTCGCGCCTTGCGACCACCCTACTGATTGCACATCTATAAAAGGTGACTCAGAACCCCGAAGCTACGCAATTGCCCGAAGCGAATCCCCATGCAACCGCAACACAGATCGCACACTCATGCTCAACAACTGCTCAGTGCAAATGGACTGGTGAAGGTAATACTCAGACATGTGACGCCCAGATCGGATGCACGAGTGTTTCGGCACACTTCAGGGATTCTCATAGAATTAGGAATTTGGGTGAGGATACCCTGGTTTACTGCTGGTGGCGGGGATGTTGCAAGTGGATGAAACGCAAGAACTTCGTTAGGCACATTCGCGAGCGTCATTTGGGACATGTTAGAGAGAAGAAATGTCCTTGATGTGGGTCAAAGTAGCATTACTAACGTTGGGATATCAATTTGTATCATTTGTCTGTAAAGTAAAACCACACGACCAGGAAGAATGGATTCAAGACCTGCTACGGGCCGCATCTAAGTGATTGGAGGACAGTGTCGGCAATTAAACGGTATGAAGTACACCCCCACTGGGAAGAATGGAGAGCCTTGGGTTCAAAGGATCTATGATATGCATGAGATTCAGATCTCGTATGCAAATACTTATCAATGATGCCGCGGTCACCTCCCGCGTCACTGCCTCGCCCCCACCTGCTGTGGGGTCAACGACTGATACGGCCTGGCACCCCGATAGAACTCGCCGGCTTGACAGACACGATCATGCCCCGGTTCTAGGTCAACAAGGAGCTTGGACCGAAGCCGATGGCATTGACATTGTCCAGACGTCCAATGTTATCATGGCAAAGATAGTGCATGATGTGCTAACTCCTGCATTCTTGGTACTGTAATCTCCGTCTTTGAAGCGCAAAATGAAGATAATCGATAAAGGATGATGTCACCGTTTGCACACCGCTGACTCATTACGTCGTGTCCAAATGTTCCCCACACGTCAATTCTCCGTAGGAAACGACCAGTGTCTTCTGATCTCGAAGTTTTAGGTCTGGTTTGGGGAGACTAATGTCATTCGATGGCCCTGCATGCCATTAACCGCCGTTTCCTCTATTTGTGCGATGGGGGTACGATGCAGTATACGATCATGCCGGCCAAACGATACTTCATTGCGCGTTTCCACTGCCCCTGAGTGGTATTACGTCGTGGAAATGCTCGTTTCCAGTAGGTTTCTGCTTTTATGCATGAAAACCCTATCATGTGCACCTAATTGTATTCTTATCTCCTTTCCGCAGCATGTTTCCGATCGCAGCACGATAGATCTCGCGAAACAACATTTGATATTGGTAGGCGTTCCCATGGATCGGTACAGTTTCAGCGAGGACACAAGACCACCCAATCTATCAAACTTTGTGCAAGTATCGACACCGCATCGGTCACCCTCTCGTGGCGCCGTCTCGACGGCCTTGTGTGGATAGCTCGTTGTCCCGTTCCAGATCTTGGCGACCTATGTTTCCATAAAGAAGCGCGGGAGCGTCTGCATGTATGCGGACAGCGGTGTAGTACGGGAACCTGGTTCTCGACCATTTCTGATCCAGCTTTGATATTTAGGCATCACCATAACCTGCAGATAAATCTGTGCGGCACTTCCATGGGATCTTGACTTTGACCGTTTCTGTGAGGCGCTTCGATATTCTGCCCATAATCAGTGTACCGGTTCCTAAATACCGTCTACCGACGCGTGAGGGATGATACATTGAGCTGACCATCCAAGAAAATTATCACGATAGGTCACAGTAAAGCATTTCATGGACCTCTTGCATGCTTCAACCTGGTCTGTTCATAGGAACCTACCTGAACTTCAAACTCCCTGGGTGGAACTAGTTGAGTGTTGCCAGGTATCTGGATGGCATCGCACGTTCTACGAAAACTCTGACGGAGTGGAACAATCAGGTTTCTAGGAAACTATGGGTGATCAACGTTTCAACCTCCGGCCGCAGGAGACATCCCAAGTTTGGCACTGGCGGCACCCTGTTTTTCGCCTTCAACGGTCGACGCCCCGTGCCAGACGGGTTCAAGGGGTTGTATCTCGGTGACGATCGCGACACATATGCTTGCGATAGAGGTAGGGGGAGAATACATTCGTCGTGAGCCTTGGCGGGACTTTTTCGAATGGCGGTCGGCCAAGGAATGGAGATTGGACGACCGGGTTGGGAAACTGGGTGCCTCGTGGACTCTTCCAGAGGATCTTCCTGCCTATAACTGGTCATGTGCGTCGTGCAAGTACCTAATTGCGCTTCATAGCTGCACGAGGATCCTATCAATGGGGTGGTTTCGCGGGTGGTTGTGGATACGTTCGAGGTTGTTTCCCATGCTCCACAGCCTCCACTTGGACAGCGCCCAGCCTGAAACGTGATCCGGACGGTGATCACAAACATCAAATGGACTGAATCCCTCCGTCTCTTGCTCGCTCAACGACCGCGACCACATTCTTACCTCGAGATATCGTTCCAAGTCTTCCCCGAGGTGGCACAGAGACATACATTTTTGGGTACCTGCAGTGGCATTTTCTGTCTCACGTCTTTGCGTAATTGCTGTGTCAACGCATGCGTGGCCTTTGAAGGGCCCCACAGCAGAGCATGGCTTCCATCTACCCCCGTGCCTCTGGTTTCTGGACCTCCCTGACATCTAATAGGTCGAGCTACCCCAGCATGCACGACGCCGACGACGTCGAAGCTGCAGATGGATTCGTGGAAGATTCTAAATACGATTATCGGTTGGAGGATCTGAAGAGCAGGCAGGTCAAGGTGAGCACGCTTGTGCATGCTCGTCGATATACGGGATGACTGACGTGTTTTTGTTAGGTGTATCGGGTACTCGAAGTATGAGGTACATACTACTAGACATTCTTCTTTTCTTTTTTCCTGTCAAGGAGATCATTGTCTGGAGCGTCGCTAAGTTCACTCTATAATATATCGTTCGCTTTGCTTTACCATGTAAACCATGTGTGTTAGTTGCATACCGTCATATACATCCTATTCTTTTGATCGACAAGCCATTCCCGAAGTTGATCTCAGGATCAGCACTTTGTTCAATTCATCAACAAGCTGGATTAGGCAATGGATAGAATTGGTATACATGGAAGCACGCGCGGAACAGGGTGC
>JBBPNR010000494.1:0-22673 GCA_038091015.1 Boletus vermiculosoides
ATTCTCTTGGGTCTGACCCAAGTCCCTTGATTCCTGGATCCATAGAAAGCCAAGAGTACATACTTCAATTCATACACTACCCATGTTAGGGTAAGGGTTAGGGGTTATCATGTTTTGGGTCATTTAGTATAAAACATGCAAACATTGGGACACTTTTTTGAGCCACTGTATATACTATGTAGCTTCTAGACAGGATGAAAGAATTTGTACTATTACTATCAGAAAGTGCATGCTATGTTCTCAATTGGATCCAAGTGTGTTTGGAGGTCTTGCTATCCCTGACTCACAGTAGTGCCGCCCATTGGCAATATCCAGTAGCTACCATATGAAGTCAAAGGGCACAAAAGCACACAAGACTAAGTGGACACACAAACTGGAGTTGGTATACCACACCTAGATTATCATTGTGCTTCCTTAGGAAAGTGTGAAGATTCATTTGACATCCACAACAACACCAATGACACTGTACTCTGCACTCCAAAGCCATATGTGATACCAAGGAACAAAATGACATCAGTATGGCCAAGTCTCTTCCAAATCCTGAGCTCTCAATGGAGCATCTAGAAGACAGTTTAAATCACATGTGTCAGTTATAGATAAAATGAGTTACCTTGGCATATTTATCACCCATACCTCCATCTATCATGACCTTAAATCAGAAGGCCTTCATGGCAACCTGAAAGAGAAGTGAATAGCAGCCAGCAGGGAACCAAGCCCCAAGCCAGACCTCTTTTGATGTGGAACCACAAGTATAATGACATCTATAGATATCACCAAAAGCTCCTCCAGTGAAATAGAAATACTGAGTATCATCTTTGGAAATATAGGATGTGAGTTCTGGTTGAGGTGGGGGATTGGTACTAAGAAAGTTAATTTGAATGGATAAACTATATCAGGTAATGATATTACAGACTACTGAAAAGACATACTTGAAGTTGGATATGAGCTGGTCCACCACAGCCAAGGTGTAGATGGGATGTATATTAGGTAGCACAGAAGGTGTGAGGGGACAAGTGGTTTGAGATAGCTATCAAGAAGTGTGAGCAAATGGAAAATGATGTCAAAGAGTGCTTACAGCCACAAAAGGATTGAAATGGGATATTTGTTCACCAGCATGAATGGGCAAGGGAGGGTACTAGGAGATGCTGAGAGGAATGTGCAAAATTGAGAGTAACTAACATACATCAAGGAAAGATTGCAGTGACTAAAACAGCAAAGAATAAGTACTAGTGTCACAAGAGGTCGCCTAAAGTAAATAGTTAGCTGATTCCCAGTAGAATTGAGCCATGGTACCTGCCACAAATTCACCAGAGGGAGAGAGCAAACAGCATTTACAGAAGTAGGATGTTGTAGATGTTGTCTGACAGTATTACCAGAATTTGTCTCCCAGAAGCACAGTGTCATTCCACTGACAGGATGTGCTTATGAGGATTGATCCATCTGGAGAAAGGGAAAGGGAGCATATAGCATAGTTGTGACCTGTTCATGGTTGTTCAATTGGTTCCCCTGTATTTGAATCCCAACAGTGAATCATTTTGTCGAATGAGGCAAAAAAGAGCCTGCTTCCATCATGTGATCATAGCACATGCTTGACCCAATCTTCATGGCCTTTTAAAGAATGAACCATCCATGCTTTATGTCATACACAAACACATTGCTGTCATTTCCTAACTCCCAGATCCCTGACTCCGAGAGGGGGAAGGTTTTCTCAGCAGGAAATGTACAATCTCAAGCAAATGGGACTGCAGGAATATTTTACTAAATTAGGAGATAACTATTTGTCTGTGTTGTTTCTCTAATGAAACCTTGTGAACCCCACCTCAGGTTGCACTGCTTTCAAGTTGCTACCAAATGGCAAATACTATCAATGACACTGTGACTTGGGATGTGAGTTGTGAATTGTATCTGATAAATTCACTTTCTTAGCATGCTCCTGTCAGGTTCATTGACATAGAGCTGTGCATTGTGCCACATTTTCTCAATGTGGCATTGTGCCTCCCAGAGGTCCTGCATGATTCTGTCGACTATCCTCTATATTATGACCTTATATATCATCCTTGTGATCACCTATCCATCTTTGAAACCCCCAAAAACTTTGTTGATTGGTTAGCAAAGTTATTGAAATCTCATCACCTTCACTGCACCAATTGCAATATTGAGTTTGTTGGCTGCATAATATTCATTGATTCTAGTCTGAAAATTGTCCATGGCCCATCTTGTGCCTGTTTGACAAAAAGTTCAGAGTATTTTGCTTCTGCCCATTATACACATTGCTCACTTTTACATGACTTGAAAGGACTTAACAATTCTCTGTCAACCATTGCAGCATGTGTGGAGCAGCAAATGGTGGAGTTACCCTGTTGGCTGCACTACTCAGAGTCTGTCTATGAGCACAATCTATCATGATTGAAGGTCAACACCCTTGCTTTGTCAGTTTCAAAATTGTCATTAGGTATAAAAGTAGTTTCCCTGGAGTTGGGGACTTGGTGTGCACAGTGCTGCTATGATTATCAATGCATGTTATTGAGACACTAGAGCATGTGGACTTGGATGATTTCAGTAGCCCAGGCAAATTCCAAGTGGCTGTGGAGAATTGGATCCCAGCATAACCTTAATTTGTGTCTGAGGAATTAAGAGCCTGCCCAGAGCCCCAATCTTGGAAGAGATCATTGTTTGGCCTCAGCTGCAAACCCAGGAAACCCCAGTATCCATGGTTTGTTGTTATTTCGAATCTGGGGATTTCATGTGCCCATTGACCTTGCTTCACAAGCTAGGTGATCAAGGGAAATCCAAATCAAATTATGCTTCCAGATGAGAACTAAGCTTTTGTAACACACAAGGATGTGCCAGTGGTATAAATCCATTTTGAAACCATCCTTCTCACCCTTCCTTACTAACAGACATTGATATGGAAAACAACAGGTATCACAATTTCAAAACTATCAGCACTTCAACATCTGATAGTAAGCTCTTGCATTTGTTGACCACACTACATGAACTAAACGATTGACCAGATGTGTCAGTGTCCACTGTGCTCAATTTCAGGGATCTTCCTGCAATTGAGTTCATATCAAACAGCTCTGATGGTGAACTGGCAACATTGGTTCACAAAGGCAAAATTGTCAATGAAAGGTGAAGAAATCTCTTTATAAACCTTCAGCTCTTTTTACTGATAATAACAAATAAGTGTTCTGAATGACCAGCATGAACTATCTAATGCATTTACAAATCAAGTCACCCCAAGTTCAAATCCAATGCCTTCTGAACTCACAGAAGACAATGACATTTCTTTCAAATTGTACATAAAATCTCTAATCTGTGTTGTATCAATCATCAACAAAGTACAGAAATGAGTGCATAATTGAAATTGAGAGCAATGATAGATTATCCACTGAAGAATATGACATCCACGAGTGATGGAAGATGCCATGAGTATTTGATGCCACTGGCTGTGTTTGTGGCATTCCAATGACAAAACCCCCCCTCAATTGGCTTGTCCATTTATGGTTTTGTATCCAGGAACTCAATGATTTCCTGATTGTTGATGGATGCATAAGTCAGTAATGCCATTCCATACTCACCTATTGATTATCAACTAAAAACGAACTTCAGAATTACAAGCAAAAGCTCAATGCCAAATTCAGACCCTTATTCTTCAATGGATGGATGAAACCTTCTGGCCCTCTCCACCCAATGCATTTTCACTCAGCAGAATCCTATTGTGCAACCTCAAGGTTTCCAACTCAATTTCTGGTGAGTTTGACCTGTTTCCAACTTTTCCCTGGCCCATTGACACCTCTGCATGCTGGTATGACTGGTCAAACTTCCTTGTTAGGTAGCATAGATATTTCTGCACTGTCCTAAAGTGAGCAACCTGAATAAAAATGGAATCCAGAAGTGTGCATGCCATAATGTACTTGGCACATGCATCTGAAATGTTGTCATAAGGGTCCAGTGGAGTTCCCACAAGGCAACTAGCTATTCTGAGTGCTTCCACAACTTGCTAGAGCTTCTTGCACCATATGAACCAGTTCTATCTGTCCATTTTGAGTGTGGGAACCTCAAGTTCAGCAATAGTGGAATTTCCAAGTCTGGTGAGCTGACTGTTTGAGTTACTGAGCACAGTCAGGACTCATAATCTGTTAAAAGGGGTTGTGTGCTCTGTAGTTGCTCAATGTAGTCACTGAGCAAAAGCAAGGTCTGTTAGGTGGTCAGGTTGCATAAAAACTTCATTGAACTAAAAATAAATCACTACTGGACATTTGGACATTGATCTCTTTTACCAAGATATTACAGAGTAAGAATGTGATTGCTCACTTCTCCTTTTAACATCATTTTCACATAACCATTAATAATCAACAATTTTTCAATCTGTCCAGTTACACTACCACTATCAGATATTATTGGTCACCACAATCTAACAGCATTTTAGTACATGAATAAAGTTTATTTTTGTGTCAATCACATGTATGATCTTCATAACCAGTTTTCACAGGAATTTGAAAAATTACTGTTTTCAAATCACCAGCAATCAATGCAAATTAATGCAGTATATTGGATGTATGTGATGATGTTGCAGAAATGTACAAATCCATCAAACCAGATTGATACAAGATGAAAAGGCTCCAGCTTAGACAAGGTGATCATGAAATGGTTGCTTGCTTACCTGAAGTCTTTGTGGCTGGTGACCTAGTTAATATCACTGTCACTTGTAATATTGTTGTCAGATCCACCAACTCTGATATGAAGTCCATTTAAATTCACTTAAACTTAGAACATGTCTTGCAAGTTGTTCCAAGTTGTTCACATGTTTGTTTTTCATATTCTGATCCAGTGTATTCTACTGAATGTGTTTGATAGATGTTGCTTCCAGAACCAAAAGCTGCTCCCACTACCTTGCCCAATGTACTCAAATCCTCAGCATTTGCTTTCTCTGCTAGCTTGGTTATATTACAACATCACATATCTTCCTTGACTGGTGCTTTAAGTAACTTGCCTTTGTATAGACTATATTCATTATCAGAGCTCATCATAGAAAATATACTCTCTCATGCAGCTCTCCTTTCTTTATCAGATATTAGTGTTATTATGTATGTAACCATAACATGTCCAGAGGTCAGTGCTATATGTAGTTGTTTTTCCCAAATCTGCACATTTGATGATGTCATCCTTGCAGTCTCATAGTTTACTTGGACATGTATAATAAAAACATCTCTATTTGAAATGTACATTGTTTACTGTAATTTGCTATGTGGTTATTGACACCACCATTAAACATCTGCTCTAATCACTGTCTTCCAATGATGATTTGTTATTAGTGTTGTCCTAAATATAAAAGGTACTCTTGTCTTAAAACTCTCTTGGATTTGTCTGTTCTCCCACTAATGTTTAATTTTCCCTTACAAGACTGCTCTAGATCATCACTCCATCTTCTTCTGATGATCTATTCTTATTATTAGTCACTCAGTGACATTGTTTAGGCTGGAGAACTAATATGTAAATTTTTCAACTCAATCCTATACCCACTTACTATCCTCCTCCCTCTGAAACATGATTCATACAGATAGTTTGGTTACAAACATTACTTGAAAAATTTGGATATTGAAACCTATCCCTATTTGTGGTAATAACCAAAGCTCCATCTTCATGGCCTCAAACCCTGTGACAGAAAAATACAATAAACATGTTGACATCAAATGGCATAGTGTACAGAAATTCATAGTAGAAGGTCTAGTAGAACTATTCTTTATTGAAGAGGCTAACAATTCTGTGAATATGTTTACTAAGAACCTCAGTCATATCAAGTTTGATCAGTTCCAATCACAACTAGGCTTAGTCTTCTATTATTGCCCTCAGAGTGCTTACAATAACTGTTACGGTTTTGGTACCCCCCTAGTCTTTTTCTTCCCCACCTCGACCATACCACCGTGACCACCTTCCTTCGGACCACTCGCCCGGCGCATTCTTACGCTCGACGTGACACGTCTTGCAACAACCGCCACTTCCCTCCGAATGCCCCACCTCCCAACACAGTCGTCCCCCTGTGTTCCGATCCCGGACCAGATCCCTGGATTCTCCCCGGATCTTCCCAGGATCTTCCCTGGATCTTCCCATCCTTCCCTCCCTTCAGGGCCGCCTTTACCCTACCTTCCAATCCTCGCAGGTCCCTTCTCGGATCTCTCCACACACCGCCCTGCAGTGCTCCCCCACACAGCCGCCCTACCGCTGGTCCTCCCCTGCACTGCCCCACAGTGCCCTCCTCGCACAGCCGTCCTCCTGTGCTCTCTTCGGCGATCCCCGCCCTCAGTTGAGGCCAGATCTCTCCTCAACATCGCCACCCACCTTGTGTCGCGCCACGACCTCACTTCTGTCTTGTGACCACTCATGTGCCTTCACAACACGTCGCGCCACGCTGATTCCCACGACGTGTCCTCGCGTTCGTGAACTTCCCACGCAGGACACCTCCTGCCTAATCGGGCGATACCTTGCCATACTGGTTCTGGGTTTCCTCTTGCGGATACGGACTCTTACTATATTAGGTTAGACTGCGCACGGACCACCATTACCAGATTGGGATATACCTGCCCTAGGGCCCTTACGGCCGGGGTATATAAGTTCGAGCTCCTCTCGAACACCTCTCTCTCTCTAACCTTGATCTGACACCTAAAGTGTACACCTTACGGTTACTCTTGTGGTATTCATCATCCGTTCCCTGCAACATTCCCTTGCTTGACCTCTACCTCGCCCTCCCCTCTTTCCTCCTTCGTTGAAGGACTCCATTGTCGACATCTTAGACTTCCCTCTAAGATCCTCAAAGCCGAGCAACTCCGTTGCTCCCTCACCAATGGCCTGTCGCCGTTGGCTCGTCTCCAGGTTCTCCACTCCAGTCAGGAGAACCCGTCCTGCTCGATGTCGACCTCGTTACCCAACGTCCTCGCCTTCGTCAAGGTCATCCAACCTTCTGCACCTCGGACTCTCGGTCATCGTCATCCTCGGGATACTATTTCTAGTATCCCTCGTTGTTCGTCACCAGGCTCGCGTCAAGCCTGAAGGTATCCTACGCTGTTAGGACCAACAAGAGTTAGGCTCAAGGCGGCCTTACACTTCGTGTCCACTTGTACGCCTACCAGGTGGTAGTCGTAACAATAACTAGTATCTGGCTGGTCATATGCTTATGCACTTTCACTGGCTACTTAGCAAAGGGGAGTGTTGAATGACCATACTAGTTACAGTTCTCAACTACCCACATATGTATGATAAATTGTAGTATTGCATTTCTAATATGGTAATATATATACACACCAACAACATATATAGGATTCAAACTCAGGCATCTGAGTTTTAATATATCTTGCTCTGATACTTGCATCATTACATTTGCTAAACCTCTAAGCATACTGTTGGTCAGTGCCAATAGGCATTCCCCTTATACATGACCTGCTTCAACAGAATATTGGTACTGAGTTGAAGGGCTACTACTAGCCTGAGCCATTAGAAATGGACAATTGCAAGACATAGGGAATCTGAGTTGGTTCCCAGCTGTCATTAATGAAAAGGTGGTAGTCAACTAGTGCCAAGCTAAAGCTTGAACAGTTTTTAAGCTCATTGATTGGCAAGCTTAATATTTAGAGTCACATTTCTAAAATCTGACAATTGCTGGAGCAGATGTACTTTTTATTGGAGTCTGCAATATATGACCACTATACTGATTTGATCTTACACTAACCATTATATATATTTGTCCCATAGTGGACTTACATTGTTCTTACTGAGGATTGCTTTTTCAAATCCAAAACCCATCTTTATTAGGCTCCTAGCCCATTCATTCTCAGAAATCTGACTGACTATGTCACTCCGCTATTACACTTGCACTGCCCCTTCTGTCATGCTCCCTATACCCATTCATTAAAAAGACAGCCATAGTGGCTCCCCCCACATCCAATACTATTGTGCCCCTGTCAATTAGTAAGATTAAACTTAGCACTATGTACTGTAACACAACCAAAGTTGTCACCACTACCTTGGATGGCAGCACAGGCAACTGGTTGGAATAGTGTGTCTACTTCAAGGATACCTTCTGTTGAAGGATGCTTTGTCCTATGCCCTGAAATTATCACACATTCAAGCAAAGCTACAGATCACCTCAGTACAATCTTCTGGGATGCTAACAATGGGGCTATCACTACCATCATGCAAGGCTGTTGCTTCCTTAAGAAAAGTCTAAAAGTCCTTGAGGGCTATACCAATGCTTACTATGCATGGAATACTATGCATGAACATCAGAAACAGATGGGCCCAATCACCCAGATTACATACTTATTCAGAAGCTCTTCTGCTATTAGAAATCTGAACACTTTGTGAAGACTAGTTCCATGATCTTGGAAGCAGTTTATCACTTATATGTGATGGGCCTTCCCACAGCCAATACTTTCTCACTGATCATAATGATGAATGCTATGTTTAATGACTCAGGTCAGCCTGTCCTCCAGGAGAAAGCTGAGAAGAAGTGTACAATGTCCATAGCTAATTCCAATCTGGTACCATCTCAACTGGGAAGCTTGGCCACATTCACTATGACAGCACCATCAATGCTGTGTCTCTTTGTCAACCTGACAATCAACACTGCCTTTGATAATATTCTCTTTATCCCTGGTGTAACTGTTCACCTCATCTCTGTCTCTGCGCTCACATCTTCTTTAAAGAGTGTTGTGCATTTTACTGACTCTTGCTGGATTACATCTGGCAGACCAATGGAACCCATATTCTGTTAGGAACTCTGACTGCCTATACTTCTATGCTCTCTCTGGTAGTCAGCTCACTGCTGCTCACACATTTTTTTGGAGGGTTGGTCCTACCCTAAACTACCACTGTTGTCTTGGCCACACAAACTATCATGCTGTTGCTGAACTTGCCTTGAAGTGTAGAGCTACTGGCATGCATGGCATGCACCTCTTTCCTGTATACCCCCTCTTTTTGTGAACACTGCATTGTAAGCAAACAGACCTGGTCCTTTGTACTGAAAGTTAGGGGGGACAGACTAGTAGACAACAGGGTATTATGTATCTTGACCCTCTAGAACATCCTGATCATACATAAAAAGTGACACATGCTATAGCTTGAAATGAGTCAAAACACAGTTGCTAGCTGAAGAAGAGCAAGTTAGCAAGAATGCCAAAAGTGCAATACAGTGTAGATCTCTAACATTCTCTATAGAGATATATCTACTTCCCATATTCTGCACCCTTCTGCATCCTTTTTCATATATCCCATCCATGTCCAACCCTTCTGCATCCTTCTCCCTATATCCTATCCATGTTCACTTTTCCACACTTACATGCAATGTCTGTTTACTATTCTGTGTGTTTGGAGACTTCAAACCTATGTATCACTGTCAATCTAGATACCACTTTCCCCATTTATTTTATATTGGAATGTTACTAATGAGTTCTATTTGATCTTTTATTTTGCAATTAATAGTTTTCTCATCATACATAATTTGACTCTTCCTTCTTATGTCCACTTTACCTCTATTAATGCAAGTCTGGGAATATCCAGACTATAAAACACTTTTATCTATGTTTGGCAATATGTTTTTCAATTTCCCATTCACTTTATAGCCATCCATTATTGTCTGCAATATGTCCTAAACCAGTATATTGTTTCTGCTTATGTCCACATATGATGCTACAACTAGCCTGGGTAAAGATAGACACAGACTTGGTCTTTTGAGAGAACAGTCATGTTGGTCTTCAACAACAGTGAAGGTAAATCAAAGAGTGTTGACTCAAAAGTACAATGATGACTTAGATATTCTTAGAGCAGAGGGGACAAGGTATGGGTTACACCAAGTAGATCTAACTTAGGACAAAAGTAGAACTACAAGGGTTTAAATAAGGGTTTTAGGAAATAAAGAACAATCAAACATAAACAGAATATCATGGAACAAGATAGAAGTATGAGTAATCAATCTGCTAACTGATTATGGAAGATAATAGAAGGTTGTGGAAAGAATGATTAAGTCAACGGAATGAAAGAGTAATAAATAAATAACTGCAATGTTTGAATGGTGTTATTTACAGATAACAAAGATAGGTATGTTAGGGAAAATGAGTATCAAGGAAAAGAAAAGAAGTATATCTTGATGGCCAATTGTAACATTACCCCCTTAGTAGATCCTAAGTCATCAACAAAGGACTTTCAAAATAAATCATGAGAGGAAGGCCCAGGGGAACCAGTGATGTTTCCCCATGCATGATCATCATAGAGGTCATCTCTGTAGTCTAGAGGGGAACAAGAATGAGGATGAGAGGAAGGACAACATGGTTGGGTAGCCCTCATCCTAGGTTGAGGGATAGGGTGGATAGATCCTTGAGAAGAGAAGGAGTGGTGGGAACCACAGGATGAACATGATCCTCTTGACAAAGAAGAGGAGGAAGGGGATTTGGGAACTCTCCTTAATGGGCATTGAACTTGGACATGGCCTGGCCCCCATACAAGACAGGAGGGATATTGGTAGGAGTTGCATCCAATGTGATAATGGCCAAGTTTGTGACACTGGTGACATATTTTGGCATATCAAGGATGATTGGGGAGGAAAGTGATGGTCCCATTGGTGCCAGTCCAATAGGCTTCAGTTTATTCTAAGACTCATTCTTCTTCAGGAAGGAGAGAGGAGGAAGAGGCAGAGGGGGTCCAAATAAGCTTGGCAGCTTCTCTTATCTCCCTTCAGGTGATTACTTGTTCTTCACAGTACCTATTGAGATCTACAAGAAATTCATCCATTTCCAACTGGTGCATTGCTATGATTAGGAATCCTCATAATCATTGGTGGATATTAGAGAGAAGAGTGGCATGCAGGGCAATTTCAGCAAGGGAAGTGGGTCTGACATGGAATAGATGAAGTCATTCATTTTGGAGGAACACTTGATAGAGGGAGTAAAGGGGGGATGCAATATCAAGGTGAGAGAGAATGGGGAGAGTGAGTTAAGAGTCAACAATGAAGGAGGAGATTTGTTCTACCACATTGGCATCAGGGAGTTTTTCTCTCATCCTATAAGCTGCCATTGGGGTGTCTACAGAGAGGATTGGGATTGGATGGATGGATTTTTCAAAGAGAGAGGGTTGATGTTCCATGACAGGAAGCCATACTGTGGAGGATGCAGGAGTGGGGTTGGAGATTGGGGTAACAGGACAGGAGATGTTGTTAATGACAATGGAAGAGTAGGTGATGGAAGAAGGAGAGGACATAGAAATGGAAACAGGAGGGGAAGAAACAGAAGGGTAGTCAGTGCAAGGCATGATCAGGTCATCTGGGAGTTTATCATATGGATGAGAAAGAAGGGAAAGTGGTGGGGTGACAGTTTTTATAATCTAGGAGAGTGGACTTTGCATATTTCAGGTTCCACTCAGGTATCCAGGAGTCTTCTTCAGTGAAGTATCCTTTCCACTGGATCAGGAAGGAGCAGGAAGAGGAGGTTCCTTGATGGCATAAGATGTGGTCAATTTTGTATTCTTCTTCTCCAATAATAAGGTCAGGTAGTGGAGTAGGGAAATTGTATCAATATATGGAGTTCTCTCAATAAGGAGATAAAAGGTAAGCATGGAAGACAGGGTGGATTCTCTACACTTTAGGGAGTCAGAGAAGATAGGTAATGGGAGATAAGACTTTCATGATGGTAAAGGGTCCTTCTTTTTTTGGGGCAATTTGGGGTTAATTATTGAACATTTTAGATTTCTTGCCTCTAGCCATACTTTGTCTCCCTTTTTGAATGAAGAGAAATGGTGTCAGGTACAAGATGTCATTACTTGGCAGGCAAGTTTGTGGGAGGCTAGGGCTTCATCTTGGGCAGCAGTTAGCTGTCAGATTCTAGATTTGACAGTGGAAAGGGGGGATTTGGGGATCACAGAAGGAAAAGCATGGTATTCATATCCCATCATGAGATAGAATGGAGATTGGTTGGTGACAGAGTGGGAGTGGTGGTTATATGCAAATTCAGCATGGGAGATGGAGTTAGACCAAGAAAAAGAGTGATTTCCACAAAAGATCCAAAGATAGGTTTCAATTTCTTGGTTGACTTGTTCAGTTTCTCCATTGGATTGGGGGTGATAAACAGTGGAGAGAGAGAGGTCATAATTGAGGAGTTTTCCAAGTTCTTTTGCAAAGGAAGATGTGAACTGGGATCCTTAATCAGAGATTACTTTGTCAAAGAGTCCAAAATGGAGGTAAACTTTGTGGAAAATGAGGGTGGCAATTCCTTTGGTGGTAATGGTGTTCTTTGTAGGGCAGAGAATTACTCCCTTAGTAAGCCCATGGTTAACCACAACTAAAAGGGTGTTGAATCCTCCAGAAAGGGGTAGTCTAGTGATTAAGTTACAAGAAATTTGTTGAAAAGGTCAGATACAGGTACATAGATTTGATGGGGAAGAGAGGAGGGATGGTGGGATGGGTATTAGCTTTGTTTTGTTAACAGGTGGCACACCCTTCAACATATTTTTGGACATAAGAGGCAAGCTCTGGCCACCAATATTCAGTGGAGACAAGTTGTTGAATCTTTTGATAACCTGGGTGACCAGTGGTTTCATGATCATGACATCATTCAAGGATGGAATGTCAGAGGAAGTAATCTGCTGGAACATAGATTCATCCCTGATAGGTAAGGATGCCATCAAGATGTTGCCAGTTAGAAAGTTGAGAATGGAATGTAGGAGGAATGTCTCTGTCCATGGATTGAAGAGCCTGTAGAACAAGGGGGTCAGTAGTGGATGACTGAGTGACACAGTTGTGGAGGGCAGTGTTGATGATATTGATAAAGAGAGAGAGGAAAAGGAGAGTAACTCTTTCATTTTCCAGGGTGTTGGGGGGTAGGAGGTTAGGGTGACAAGAAAGGGCATTGGGTCCAGCAAGGAGATGTCCAGAGACATGGATCATTTTAAAGTTGAAGTTGTTAAGATTGAGGAGCCATTGGTGTAAAACTGCTATAAAGCCTCCCAGAAGGAAGTTCCTCCAGTCATGTTAGTAGCAAAAGAAAGTATATAAGAAGGGTGTGAATAGTTCAACCCTAAATGGATTTGAAGAAGAGCAGCAACAAAGAGAAGGATAATGCTATGGCTTACTAGGCTCAATGTTAGAGATTCTGGATGTATTCTGAAAATAAATGTAGTATTAGATTGATTGGATTGGCAGTGAAGGCATTCAGAATACAGCATTGATGGTGGAAATGTGTTGAGAACTCAGAATGAACACTTAGAGGATTAGCACTGAGGATCAGGAAAGATGCATTCCAAATGCTAAGTAGAGTGCTTTATAGTCCAGGGTTAACTGGACATTAAGCATTGTCATAACTAAAGGAGGATAAATGAAAGGAACAGAAGGCTAATACGACAGTATATGTTGGATATTATATTCCAGATTAGGTAGTTGGCTTACATAAGCAAGCCTTACATCACACCACAGTAGGTTACCTTTACTTTAATGACTACTAAAGCATTCCACAGGTTATGAGCTGGCTTTTCCAAGCCCAGTAGATCACTCCTGACTCAAATTCCAAAGTCAAAAAATGCCTTTTGAAGCTGAACTTGATGATGGCATGAAAATTGAAGTTTCAAGTCTCAATGGACATGATTGGTCAGATTTCTGTAAGAAAATGATCAGTGCAGTGCAGGAAGCAAAGCATGCTACTCCAGAATCCCATTATGCTACAGTACTAGCAATAATCAAGTCCAGAAAATTCCTGAGCCCCCACCAATACTACAAGCAACAATGCCTTAGGAACTGGCAGATGGAAGTGGCCAAATGACTTCAGATGAAAGTTGAGAAGGGCAGAACGCTGTGCAGGAGAGTTGATGAAGACACAGCCACAGTGAGAGGACCAGGCATAGCAACCATGGGCAAAACAACTGTTAGCGGAAGCATCAAAACCCCAATGAGCAGCTGAAACAACCTGAAAACATTCATTAAACCCACCAAAACCCATGAAAAAGTGTTGAAACCAAGCAAAAGGGTGGGGTAGATGAAGCAGAAGTCAGTTGGAAGCCTGAGAAGCATCCCAGCAGGCCATCAACAAGACCACTGACAACACGAACCCACACACAAAATGCACAGGGCCCACAAGGCCAGTGGACAAGGCAGATATCAAGCTGAAAGTCAAGCTGAGCACACCAGAGGGCAAGGTTGAGCCAGGAGGCAAAACCACTGTCAGATTGACTGCAGATGCTGTGCATAAAAGAGCAGCAGCAGAATTAGCAGAGGAAGTGTGACAGGACATACAGGTTAAAGGGGAGAGCACACAGACACATCGAAACGTGCTGAGCAAGTGGGAGAACAACAGAATCCTAAGTGTCAAGCTTGAAGGGGAGAGAATACCACCAGTGAGCTGGGACATTGCACCTACCAGAGCCCAAGCAGATGTGTCGGAACCATCAGAGGGTGTCAACAACATCACCAATTGACTGCAGAAGCTGTGGATAACATTAGAACATACCCCAGAATGTTTGAAGCAGAGAGAGGGAGAAAACTTACCTCAGGGAGCTTGAGACAAGCGGAACAAGGTGGATGATGAAGTGCACTCACCAGGCCATCCCCACAGTACCCCAGAATGTCCTGAAGGTGGTAGAAAGCAATGCTATGTTGATACGAAGTTGCCAGGCCAAATTAGAGGTTCAGAAGGGCCTAGAGGTGAAAAAGGCGAAAAAGAAAGTGTAGAGGGCAAAGTGCTGTGGCAGAATGACCCAGGAAGCTCCAGGGACCATAGAAGATGTCTCACAAGCCTTAGAGACCAGCATGTTGACAATCTGAAGTTGCTATGCCAAGTTATGGGCCTAGGGGGTCAATTAGGTGAAAAAGGCGAAAAAGGAGATGTCAAGGGCAAAGCACACTGGCAGAATGGCCCAGGCACCTCCAGGGACCACAGGAGACATTGTATAAGCGACAGGGAGCAGCACTTCAATGAAATGAAGTTGCTAAGTCAAGATATCATCCTACAGGCCATTTGGGTGAGTAGGACGAAGGGGAAGGCATCAAAGGTGAAGTGGAGTGCCAGAGCAATGCGGAATGTGTTGGATATGATGGGCAAAGGTGCCAAAAGGGTAGCGCATCAAGCAGCATGCATTACGGCTCAAAACAAGTCAAAATGAAGAAGGAGGCTGAAAACGAGCCAATTCAGCAAGAATGGCAAAGGCACTCAATGTCGGAAGTACCTGAGCTATCCAGACCACCTCCCAAGCATCATAAATGACTCACAGACAATTCTGACCCACCACAATGATTGGAACAGCTCAAAACATTAGCTAGAGAAGTTAATCACCTCTGATTGAGAAAATGAACATACCAAGCCATATGGTCGCTTCAAGGCCAAATCAGGTGAATCAGAGCGGCCAGATACAATGTACATTGTGTACAGAGGCTGGGGGAGCAACCCTGAGGTGCAAAATGCGAAGACGATAGCACCAAAGTTGATTGAGGACAATGGAGCATGCAAAGATAGCACAGCACTACTATCTGAGGCGTGGCTTACCATATATGCACATCACATGCATGCAGCCATGGACAGACTCACCTGTGCATATGATGCTGCTACATGGACTACAAAGTCTTTCATTTAATAATCATTTGGTACACTTTCTGTTGATTTTACCATCTTTCATGAGGACAAATACTTACAGTCTATTGTCTTAGCCTCTTATGTTTGAGGGGGAGTGTTGGATATTACATGTATATTCCAGATTAGGTAGTTGGCTTACATAAGCAAGCCTTACATTGCATCACAGTAGGTTACCTTTACTTTAGTGACTACTAAAATATTCCATAGTATATGCTGTAAGTAAGGAACCATGGGTGCATAACCATAGTATAACATCTAATCAGCACATGAAGCTACAGACCGAAGGTGTAAACTGCTTGAAAGGGATTCCAAAATGAAAGGTGGTAGGAAACAGAGGTTCCAAAGATTGGAATGTGAACAGACAGTCAAGGAGATAGAGGGAGTGGCTAGGAATGCTTCAGAACAACATACAAAAAGGGTAGATCAATGGCATAGGCTTCCTGTGGTCCAGTGCATGCAGGGAATGTAGGATCTCTACATCAGGCTTGTTGTCTGTTAAGGTTTGAGGTTTACAGAAGTAAGTAAGGTTTTTGTGGTTGGTGAAGATTTGGATGGGGAAGGAGGATCCATGAAGGTAATGTTACCAGGATTTGAGGGCTTGGATAACAGCTAGGAGTTCTCTGTCATAGATGTCATAGTTTCATTTGGTGGGAGAGAATAATTGAGAGAGGTAAGAACATAGGTGCCAGTTGCCATTTTTGTCAGTTTGGAGGATAGCTCCAGAGGTGAATTTGGAAGTGTCAGTGGTGACAGTGAAAGGGGAAAAGAGGTTTTGAAGATGGAGGATGGGTTTGGAGAGAAAGAGAGCTTTCAGGTTATTGAAAGCTTTTTGGAAAGAGGGGGACCAGTCCCAAGGGAGATTTTTCTTGGTTAGGCCAATGAGAGAGCAAGCAATGTTGGAATAGTCAGGAATGAAGCATCAATAGAAGTTGGTGAATCCAAGGAAGGAGTGTACATCCTTTACCTTAGCTGGGGTGGGCCATTTAGCAATGCCATCAAGTTTTACCAGGTCCATGGTGAGTTTGCCAGGTTTGACTATCATTCTGAGGTATTCTACTTCATTGGCAGCAAAAGTACACTTTTCCAATTTGAGATGGAGGTCAAGTTCCATCATTCATTTGAGGACACATTTTGTTCATTCCTCATGAGTTTTTGAGTCTGGGAAGAAGATGAGAAGATGATTCATGTAAATGACTAACCATCCTTGCAATTATATCATGGAAGGAATTGTTCATAAATTGTTAGAAGGTTGCCAGGAAATTTATGAGGCTGAAGAACATGACAGTTGGTTCATAGAGGCCTTTGTGGGTGACAAAGGCAGTTTTCCATTGGTGTCCATCCTTGATCCAGATATTGTTGTATCCCTATCAGATATTGAACTTGGTGAAGACTTTGGCATCCTGTAGTTTATCCATGAAGTTGGAAACAAGAGAGAGAGGGTAAGTATTATGAATGGTGTGTTCATGTAAGTATCTATAGTCTTGACATGGATGAAGATCACCATTCTTCTTCTTCACAAAAAAGAAGGGGGCAGCTTGTGGGGAATTGGAGGGGCAAAGCTTTATTGATGAAAGGTTTTCAGCAGTGAAAGCTTCTGAGGCTCTTTGTTCATCAGAAGAGAGAGGGTAAAATTTTCCAACTTTAGGAGTGAAGGATTCATCAAGATTGATTTCATAATCATAGGGATGAGAGAGGGGAATATGGTTGATGGCTTCTTTTGAGAAGATGGGGGTGAATTATTGGTATTTGGGAGGAAGGATGAGTTTAGTTTTGGCTTTCTTGGCTTCCATGGCAAGTTCAGTGGTCAGCTTGGTGATGAGGGGGGAACCTCTCAGGACAAAATGGTTTTCACAATGAATAATTCATTGGATGGCCCTGTTATCAATAGCCCTGTTGATAAATTGTTTTTCAGTTTCTTGTTGGAGATACCCTTCAAGGTGGTAGTTGGAAATGGAGTTGACATTGATGTGGCAGGGTTGGCAAGGAGGAATCTTATATAGATAGAGTTGTGTTATTTGGCATCAGAGGAATGGTAGAGGTAAAGGTCTTGAGATTGGTCAGTGGATTCTTCAATGAGGAGGGTCTGAGTCAACCAATTAATGGAAGGGTTGGCAGTTTTTAGCCAGGGGAATCCAAGGATAAGGTTTTGTTGTCCATAAGCCATAATGTAGAAGATTACTTTGTGGACAATCCCATTGAACAAAGTGAATAGTTTGCAGGTGTACTTTATGTTGCCATTTTTATTGTGAGATGAATTGGCATGTCTGGCTCAAAGGGGTTCCTTTAGTTTCATGAGGAGAAGTCAGTGTTTCTTAACAAAGTCCTAGTCAATGCAAGAGATGTCAGCACCACTGTCTATTAGGGTAGAAGAGTCAACAATTTGGAGAGTGTGCAAGGGTACAATGAGTTGAACAGGAATCTGCATAGATTTTATCATAGATTGTACAGTTACAGCATACACAGAAGAAGGGGAAACCTACATCAATCAGGTTTCCTGGTTTAAAAATCCATGTTAGAGAAAGAGATCCTTCTAATGTTGGCTTAGGTCATTTGGTAAGGTTTGGAACTTCATTGAGTGATTTCATCAGCATGTTCCCATTGGATCTGGAAATGGATGGCCTTGGCATATCATTCAGTGATAGAGGAAGGAACTGTGTCCATAGACATAATCCTTCTCATGAGTGGGGAAGGAATTCCTACAGAGAAATATCTGATGAGCACATTGGGGTTGGTGATGCTTGCTCTTCCAATGCAGTTCTGCAACTCGGAGATATATTTATTGAGGGATGGAGAGTAGATTTCATTCTTCCCTTTGGTCATTTGTTGAGTTGAAAGCCAAGTGATGGCATTCCCAATGATGTCCTTGTTGTAATTAGCAACCATTGTGTGGCTGTGGCACATTACTAAGCATGTACTTAATTCTTTTTGGCTTTGTGTTTGTTTTTCCTCAGTGACTATTGTTTGATTCACTGAGGTATGGCTTTACCTACATTCTTCTACACCTA
Organism: Boletus vermiculosoides; assembly: GCA_038091015.1. Classification (NCBI taxonomy): domain Eukaryota; kingdom Fungi; phylum Basidiomycota; class Agaricomycetes; order Boletales; family Boletaceae; genus Boletus; species Boletus vermiculosoides. The sequence continues at coordinate 18,605 of JBBPNR010000494.1, forward strand.
ACTGACTGTTACAACTATGACCAGGGGTAGTTGTACAAGTGGACACGAAGGGTAGTCCACCTTGAGCCTAACTCTTGTTAAGTCCTAACTCATAGGATGCCTTCAGGCTTGACAGGAGCCTGGTGATGGATAGGAATACTGCTAGAGAGAGGGTCCCTAGACAGATGATGACCAATAGTCCAAGATAGACAAGGTTGGATGACCTTGACCTAGGTGATGTTACAGTTTTGGCACACCCCCAGTCTTTTTCCTCCTCCTACAACCCCACGCCCATCATGTGACCACTCCTGTCACTGGACCACCTGCTCTCTATGCATCCTAGCACTCGTTTATGCTCAATGTGACTCATCTTGTAATGGCTCAGGATCACCCCTCACACACCGCCCTTTCCCTGGTGTCTTCTGATACAACTGCCCTCCTGTGTCCCGATCCTAGATCTTCCCTGGATCTTCCCTGGAATATCCCCTTAGGATATTCCCACCCCTCTCCTACATTAGGGCTGCCCTTGAGGTCCTCCTGACCCACGCACACCATCCTTTTGCTGTGCTCCTGGGTTCCCCCCACACTGCCTCTTTCAGTGCCTCTTTGCACAGCTGTCCTCCTGTGCTCTCCCCAGCGATCTTCATCTCTGTTGAGGCCAGATCTCTCCTCAACATTACCTCACCTCGTGCTGCGCCCTGACCTCACTTCCTCCTCGTGATCACTTATGTGCCATTACAACACATTGCACCACGATGATTCCCACAATGCATCCTTCCACTCATGAACTTCCCACGGCAGACCCTCCTGCCTTTTTGGGTGATAACCTCGCCACACTGACTCTGGGTTTCCTTTTACAGATATGGACTCTTACCATATTAGGTTAGACTGCACATGGACCACCATTACCAGATTGGGATATATCTGCCCTAATGCCCTTATGGCCGGGGTATATAAGTTCAAACACCTTTCGAACACCTCTCTCTCTCTAACCTTGATTTGACACCTAAAGTGTATACCTTACAGTTACTCTTGTGGTATTCATCATTCATTCCCTGCAACATTCCCTTGCTTGACCTCTACCTTGCCCTCCCCTCCTTCCTCCTTCATTGAAGGACTCTGTCACCGTCAACACTCTAGGTCTCTCCCTAGAGTTGTCAAGTTCAAGCAACTCCATTGTTGCTCTCTTGCCACGGCCTGTCGCTGTTGGCTCATCTCCAGATTCTCCACCCCCGTCCAGAGAACACATCTGCATAGGTGACAACCTCATTATCCAAGATTCTCCCCTAGGTCAAGGTTATTCAACCTTGTGTATCTTGGACTCTTGATCATCCTTTATCTCGGGATATCCCTCTTAATATCCCTCATTGTCTGTCGCCAGGCATCCTGATAAGCCTGAAGGTATCCTACAAGTTAGGATCAACAAGAGTTAGGCTCAAGGCAGTTCTACGCTTTGTGTCTACTTGTACAACTACTCCCTGGTCATAGTTGTAACAGGTGAGGCCCTTGGATAGCAAGGTTGACAATGAAGAGGTCTAGTTCTCCTAATCGGGGTAGAGAACCTAGAGATGAGCCAATGTCGACAAGATGTTGGTGAATGAAGACAGGAAGGGGTCTTCCTGGATAAAGGTTGACCACAGCGAGATGGTCAACAAAGAGACCAATGGACCACCAAGGTGTGGTCCAGAGGGTTCTTGACAATGGTGGTGGAGTCCTTCAATGAAGGAGGAAAGAGGGGAGGGCGAGGTAGAGATCAAGCAAGAGGGGATTGCAGGGAATGGATAATAAATACCACAAGAGTAACCATAAGATATACACTTTAGATGTCAGATCAAGGTTAGAGAGAGAGAGGTGTTAGGGTGGAGCTCTAATTTATATACCCCAGCCATAAGGGCTTTAGGGCAGGTATATCCCAATCTGGTAAGGTGGTCTGTGCGCAGTCTAACCTTAATATGGTAAGAGTCTAATCCATAAAGGGAAATCCAGCATCTGTGTAGCGAGGATAAAGACAGGAATGGCAGGTGGGCACTGCCATGGGAAGATCACAAGCATAGGGATGTGTCATGGGAATCATCATGGCACAACGTGTAGTGATGGCATGTGAGTGATCACAGGGATGAACTGAGATTGGGGCACAACATGAGGAGAGTGGTGATGCTAGAGTGAGTTGTGGTCTCAACTGAGATGGTGATCGCCAAGGAGAGCACAGGAGGATGGCTGTGTGAAGAGAGGCACTGGGGGGGTAGTGTGGCAGGAAAATCCAGGGGGAAATTCTAGGAAGGACCCAGGGAAGATCCAGGATTGGGAGGAGCACAGGAGGACAGCTGTGTGAGGGGCACTGGAGGGGCAGTGCAGAGAGGCATTGCAGAGAGGCAATGCCAGGGAAGATCCAAAGGGGGATATTTGAGGGGAGATCCTGGGGCAATCCAGGACAGGGAAGGTATGTACAGGTGAGGTGGCTATGCAGAGAGGCACTGAAGAAGGGCGGTGCAGCACAGGTGGTCAAGGCTGTTGCAGGACATGTTGTGTCAAGTGCAAATGAGCATGAGGATATGCCAGGGGTGGGTGGTCAGGTAACAGGAGTGGTAACAGGAAGGGCACATGGTCATGGGAAAGGAAAAAGACCAGGGGTGCACCAAAACTGTAACATTGACAGTCCTGTAGTTCATTACTTGCTACAGGTACTAATACATACACTGAGCAACAAAACTGTTGCAGTAACTAACCCTAATGCATGCATGAAGCACACTGCAAACACCTGTGGGAATTTCGCTTAGCTTGGGTGAGACTAGATATAGTACACACCCTTGGCTACAGATCACCCCCTGGGGTCATGTGATCTAGTCCAGTGGCTGTGGAGATATGGTGACTTTAATCCACCTATGTCATTGCAACAGTTTTGTTGCTGATATTACAAATATCATAAACTAGTATGAAGTGTATCCTCCTTTGGCCTTAATAACCTTCTGAACTCTCCTGGGCATGCTCTCAATCAACCCCTGACACTCTGCCACCTCTATCTTCTCCCACTCCATTTGTACTCTCTCCCAAAGTTCAGTTATCCCTTTTGCTGACTCTGGATACTTTGCCAGTTTTCTCTTCAACAGAAACCATAGATGTTCTATGGGATTAAGATCTGGAGACTGAGCTGGCCACACCATGATCTCAAACCCATGCTCAGCAAACCACTTCTTGGCTCTTTTGCTTGTGTGCTTGGGATCATTGTCTTGTTGGAAGAGAATATCATCTGGAGTTTTGTCATAATGCTCCAAGGTTTGCTGGAGTTCATCTTCCATAATCTGTAGATAGAGGTCAGTATCCATCCTATCATCAAATTTGCATGCCATTCCAACCCCTTCCCATGTCATACAACCCCACATCATCTGAGAACCTTCCCCAAACTTAACTGTTTCCTACACCAATCTATCACTTAGGCTCTCCCCTGCCTTTTTCCAAGCCCACCTCTTGCCATCTGACCCAATGCAATTGATTTTTGTTTCATCTGACCATATAACTTGCTTCCAGTCCTCCACAGTCCAGTGTTGATGGCTCTTTGCAAAGTCCAGTCTAGCCTTTTTATAAGTAGCAGTAAAGCAGGGACATTTCTTCTTTACTACAGCCTTCATGCCTGCTTTCTTCAAGTGACAATGAATAGTTTGGGGAGAGATAGTATGGTTCTTGACATCCTGAAGAGTCTTGGTAACCTGGACAGTATTTTCAGCCTTTCCAGTCCCAATAAGACAAATGGCATGATGTATGTTAGTAGGTGTTATGAGGGTAGGATGACCACCAGAGGACTTGGCCAGGTCAGGACAAAGTTTGGAGCAAATTCTACTGATGGTAGATTGGTGGATACCAGTAGGATGAGATATTTGGTGAGTGGATTGACCCAAATCCAAGAAAGAGATAATTTGATTGGTCTGAGCAGTGGATATGGATTTCATGATAATGGTAGTGGATCAAGAATGGTGTTTTGGTGTATTTGTGTTGTGTTGAACTTATTATAGGTCACATGACCCATTGCTTATGTCAAAACCCATCAAAACATATCAATTTTAAACTTTCCTAGGTCAACAACAAAACTGTTGCA
>JBBPNR010000495.1:0-22670 GCA_038091015.1 Boletus vermiculosoides
TAGACGGATTTGCGTCGGTAGGCACGTCGCGAATAACTCGTTGTTCATCGACATCGCCATGGTCCTCTGGGCGATGAACATCGAGCGCGCAACCGATGCGCAAGGAAAGCCACTTCCGATAGACGTCGACGGATGTGTGGAAGTGGGTCTCGCTGTGTACGTACAAGTTCGAAATTGGCCTTGGAGGGTATGTGTTTATTGACATACCGCGACGAGAATAGGCGGCCAGTTCCATTCGAGGTTAAACTCACACCGAGGTTCCCCGAGGCTGAGACGATGCTTGAGTTAGAGCGCGAGTCGCATGGACTTGCAGCATTCCAAAGAAAGGTATGAACAAGGAGCCGTAGCTCAAGAGCCGTGAAATTGGATTCGTGTATAATGACAGAGATGATCTTGTACTCCAAGGACACTTGGTAGTTCGTAACTAGGAATTAACTCTGAATTGTTTGATCATTTATGTAAGCAAGTCCAGACGGCCGCTTGGACTAGGCCAAAAGGCAGTAATACTGGATTCAGTATCCCGGGCGGTATATATGTTAGTTGTAGGTACCTAGGTTAACCGCAGGTTTATATTTCGACATGCAGTCAGCATCTGCTTTCCCGACAGGCAGTCCAGAAACCATTATGGTTTTTATATTGAGTACTATAGCTCAGTTTGGATCCCTATTGAGGCATTTTGTTTCCTTACATGCTCAGCATCAGCGGCTCAGAGGGCCCACTACTTGCGAAAGGATTGTTCAACAGTTGTGCAGTGATAACAGCACTCGTCTGCTTTGCAGATGATGGGGATCATCGAAGTTCGATAGTTGACTTGCATCATCGTCGTGAATGGGAGCATCCATTGTGACATGTTTCACCTATGCGCCATTTATCATGATGACAGCAAAGGTGAACAACTGGCAATCAGTTGGTCTCCTTGGGTTAAAGAGTTTGGTAAGTTAACCATGTGACCCAGGGGGAGCAGTCGACGTCTTGAAGGTCGTGGGAACGCAGCTCACTCCGAACGATTCAGAGTCGCCGCTGCTGGCACACGCCGTCTGCATTTTATGTAACTACGTCGACCAGAGTACCACCGCCCAGGTCTCATAAATCTCATTTCTCAGACATCAAAATCGTCACTGCGGTGTAATAGAGACATGTATGCAACGGTGCAGTGCCTAGTATCTCATCGAGGTTGAGTTGGGATTCTAGAAGCTCGAGCCTTCTTTTCTTAACGAGCCACGTTCCTGCAATCATTGGCACGGGGCCTGCACCATAAATCCTATCGCCACCCGCTAGTCTTTCTTTTCCATTTCTCGGACATGAGTAACGAATAGCTCTGTACTGCCTTGGACGCCGTTCTCCGTCCAACAGCATGCCGCGGGTGGAACTGGCGCGCTGTGAAGTTCGCTCCCGCGGCTCCGGCTGATCTCCTGTACGTTTTCTTTATATTTTGGCGTAGAATGATCGGCAGTACGGAATGTATCACCAATTCGGATAAGCTTGTATGACACAACGCAACTCCCTTTTGGATGCTTGAGTCTTCAAGGCCTCACGGAACATAGCGCGCCTCAGGGCTTCTTATCGCAATAGGCACCCCTTCAACGTTCCTGCATTGCATTCCGAATTGGCACCACGCATCCAACTCGCGCTGCACACAGCTTTCCGAAGTCGAGAAGACTTGCTCGTCTGCGTCGGATCTCAGTGGTAACGCACAGGATGTTCTTTCCGTATCTGATCGCCCCTCTCTGTAGAGGACGGCACGCGGCGTCTGCATGCCCATGGTTGTGGCTGTTGGCGGTATCTGCCTCAGAGGCTTCAAAAGCCCGCCCCTCGCCCCCATCTCTCTCTCGTAACGATTCTTCGCTTAACATGTCTGCGTCGATTTTTCGAGCCTTTGGACAGACGGCTCCATCCTCGCCTTCACTTCGTGGGGACACCCGGAAGAGAATGCCCATTCATCGTGGGACGTACTCGTTCGTCAACCGACAAAGCGGGACCGCGATGGAGATGGCTAGCGATCATTCCATCGTAGGTTAGTCCATGTCTCCCCCATATCCATGCGCTTTGCACTTCCTCATGAGACATGACCAGGGATGCCGCCTAATGAGCTGGATACCCAAAAGGTCTGTAGTATCGGTGCCTGTTTGGTGTTCATACGTCACTTAGAGGTCTTTCGCAGTGGGAAGTTCACCCACTGGGAGCGGGTCACTCGATTCGAAACCTCAAACACGGCAAATATCTGTCCGTAAAATCCATAGCCAAGGAAGCGCTGGTGGTACCAAGCGACTTTCCCGTGGCGTGGCAAGTGAAGGAAGTGCACGTTCCCGAGGAGAACGCTACTTTTTACGAGTGAGTACGCTGGACGGACTTGTTAAAATGGTCGGACGTTTACTTGGGGTGATCACCAGAATACGCTGGCCCGGGACCGAATATGTCTTTGAGCTGGCAGACTTTGGAAGTTCCACTCCGAAGACGAAGGTGAGAGGATTACCAGACTCCTTGTAGGGAGTCCAGGGACACGTCACTCACGCGGGGTATCATCCTAGATACACATCTCAGAAGGCCAGTTACCTGCAGACCAGCAGCGTTGTCGATACTGGAAAGCAACGCGTGTCCGACAAAACTCGTTTTATCAGCCCTCACCCCCCACTGCCCAAGGCCAAGCAAACGGGATGGGTTACAACTTCTTTGGTTTCGCGGGTGAGCTCTTGTCTTGAGGGAGTATGGTGACGAGCGATGATTGACCATGTTTTTCGATCTCAGACAAGTGGAAATCACTAGCCCCAGAAAAGAAGGTGCAGATTGCATCGCAGCCCCGAAGAGAGCCCAGCAAACGATCCTCTTGACAAAAATATCCCATGAGTTTGTTCATACAGGTCTCTGAGACTGTTTTGTACCATATGTAGGTTACCGATTCCATTTCACGAACTGCGTTGTCCATTCGACCCCGAACATTGTTGGAAATGTGGCCACGAGCTTTAAACCGCAACATATCATTGAAAGGCGCTGCGGTAGCTGAGAAAAGAATGCGTAGATCGCGTCTTCTGGAATTCGTGTCCCGACGCCGTATTATAACACACTGCCCTGAACAGGATTCTCGGACGGCTGTCGGATTCCTTTCTGGCGTCGGACTCTCTCAATCTTGATGCATGTGCATGATACATGAAATGTCACGGCAAAACACAGCACTGATATACATTCCCCTGTTGCCTGTGATGGACACCGGGGCAGATTTACATTGTCGACAGGAAGGTGGTCATACTGCTGGATGGTGTTTTCGTCAGGTGGCCAAATCATAGGAGGAATACCACCATGACAGACGCCCTGTACTGGTGCGCTCCGAGTCTGATCTGGCCGGGCGGAGAAAATGTGAGCTAACCGAAATGAACGTAACCGCGAGTCATTACAAAAGACAACCACACCAGGTTAAATGTGAGGATGTTTGTAAGTAAACGGATCCGACTGAGCAAATTGATGTATCCACAGTTCGAAAAACTTATATTAAGTAAAATGTTGCGCTTACTCTACATAGTCACTACGCACGTCCCGGTTTCCAGGTCTGCTGACCAGCTCCTGGACTCCTTCTGTCTCCGACCGTGCCGCCCTCGCTCCACACAGTTCTCACTGGCATGCGTTATCTCCCTTCTACCTGACTGTTTCCATTTCTCTCTCTACCCCCATCTTCGAGCGATCCTAGCTCCGATCTCTTGATCGTGACGCGTCAATGTCGAACAAACACATCTTTAAGTCCGCAGAAGGGCTCGTACTTGCCTCTCTAAGAGGAACCGTGGCTCAGAATCCAGCGTTGCGACTGTAAGTCTCTAATTTCTTCCCCTGAGCGTCCCCTCACCAAACCCCTATCGGCCACACAGTCATGCGCCAACCAAAACAGTTTATGTAGCACATCCACCTACATCCACTCGTATCGCCATCATCTCAGGGGGTGGTGCTGGTCATGAACCAGCCCACGCTGGCTACGTCGGGCATGGAATGCTCACATCCATGGTTTCTGGTGACATCTTTGCTAGTCCCAGCGCCAAGCAGATATTGGTTGCCATCGAGTTTGCTGCTTTTGCAGGTCTCGAGAATGCGGAGGGGGTAAAGGGGAGAGATGTGGTGATCGTGATCAACAACTATACGGGGGACAGACTCAACTTTGGGCTTGCGATCGAACAGGCGCGGGCGAGGTACCCAGGACTGAACATCGCGTCCGTCCTCAACGCAGATGACGTCTCACTCCTTCCACAGACACGAGGGGAGGAAGCAGAGGTAAGTTTGGTGGGCCCAAGGGGACTTGGCGGGAACATCTTTGTGTGTAAAGTATTGAGTAGTTATGCAACGTTTGGAGTGAACGGTGGTGAGATCATGATTCGCCTCATTGATAGCGGTCTTGTATGTTGATAACTGTCACAAGCCTCGACGCCCCCGACATCTCCTAGGCCCACGCTCGAACGGACGAAGCTGCTTGGCGATGCGCTGGTGGCTCATCTCAGAAGTATAGGCGCTACCCTGGGTCATTGTCACGTTCCTGGTCGGCAACCTCATTCTGGTGCGCCCCTAACGAGATCATTTAACAATAGCGATATAGGCTCATAGAAATACTTGTGATGCTTCGCCTTTCTTTGACAGCCTTTGAGCTTATTGTCGATGGTCAAATCGAACTGGGGCTTGGACTTCACAATGAGCCTGGCGTACGCCGCGTACCACTTACCTCTCCGGAGTGGTTGATCGGTGAGATGGTGAGCATGATTAGAGGAAGTGGAGGAGGTTGGCGAGGAGCAGATATACACATCGGTGCGTCTATTCCAGTGTAGAGAAGATTCCTTAACAGATTCTGAACATACCGATGCATAGAACGGAATTCGAGGCATGAGGCCAATGAAACCTGGATACGTCCAGGAGACGAGATTGTGTTGTTCATCAATAACCTAGGAGGAATATCCGTCCTTGAGATGGGTGCTATCGTAGAGCAGGTTCGGAAGGAACTTGGTAAGCCTCGACTCCCCTTTGGACGACTCGTGTCCGGGTTTGATTGATTGATATGCACTGCATGTTGTAGCTTCACGTGGGATCATACCAGCAAGGATTTATAGCGCACCATACATGACCTCTTTGAATGCTCCTGGTTTCTCTATATCACTCGTTAATGTAACGAGGATCGAAGGGATTGTGAATGGTATCCAATTGTTTTCTCTCCCCGACTGTTGATGACATCAAATTTCATGTTAGCAAATTCCCCAGCCGACCCGATCGATCTCCTCGCCCTCCTCGACGCCCCGACCGAGGCATTGTCCTGGGTCGGAGTAAAGTCCTGGCCAACAAGGTTCGGGTCCATCCTCAGCGACCGAGATGGAGACGCAGAGGCCGTGGATTCACTTCAATCGATCCATGCTTTCTTCCGTCCCGACATCCTGGGCACCGGTATCTCACCTCCCAGTGGAGAAAATCATAGTGTCGGAGGGTATACATGGGCCGATCTCGGATTCTCGGCTGAAGAGGTCACAATGGGTATACGAGGTGCATGTCAACGCGTGCTTGCCGCGGAACCAGACATGACTAGGTTCGATACCATTGTTGGTGATGGAGATTGCGGACACACGTTCGCAAGCGGTGCCAAAGGTGAATTTTGGACCTCGTAACATTTTCGCAGAGCTTCTGAATTGTTCTCGATGCTGGCAGCGATTCTCGAGGCGTTAGACCAAGATGGACTCCAACCTCAATCGCTGAATCCCGCTTCGTTTGTATCTAGGACAGGGGAGATATTAGAAGGGGCTATGGGTGGGACGATCGGTGCATGTACGTCACCCTCCTACAGTCTAACGTCAATTCCCCATCGTTTTCTCGCCAGTGTTCCCCATATTCTTCACCGCGTGGTCAATCTCACTACGCAGAGGCCCGGGCTTGCAAAACAGCTGTTATTCTCCGCTAAAAGAGGCTCTTGTCGCGCTCGGGAAACACACCCCGGCACGTCCAGGTGACCGAACTGTCGTCGATGCGCTTGCCCCGTTCTGTGAGTCTGTGACGTCAACAATGAACACGACGCGGAACCTCGAACTCGAAGCAGTGGTGAAGGCGGTAAAGCAAGGGGCGGAGAGCACTAGAGGAATGAGAGCGAGGCTCGGGCGGGCATCCTACGTGACGGTGGATGATGGGAAAGTTCCACCGGACCCTGGAGCATGGGGGGTGGCAGCTATGGTGGAAGGGTTTGTCAGTGGCCTACGGACTGCTCCTTCATGAACCCGGTGCCTCGAGGAAATTGAAAGAAACTCTTGAACTCGGATACCTTGGCCGGACCTGGATGGTCGTCTCTCAGAGGTCCATTAGCAGTGCCTTGGCAAGTACTGTACCTGCTACGCACAACGAAGCGCAGCAAGAAATTGGGTTGAGTCTTAACAATCGGCCCGTGGATGATTCAGAGTCTTTGGATTACATACACACTCACTGGTGCCACTTTAGCTAGTCGGGTATAACTGGCTAGTAACTTTGGTACATACAAGCTGAGATTTGGGTACCATGAGGTTTTCTCGGTCGAAAATATGTGTGCCGATATTTGGAATAACACTGACCTTCAGGAAGAGCCAAACCCATTCGCTTTCAGAGAGAACCAACACAAAGTTTGCCCATACTTCCCCCTGGGTAGTTAGTCCTGACTGGTCCTGACTCAGTGGTCTTGACCATCGGCTACTGTCGGCTAACGCTAGCCGTTTCACTGATACGCGGGCCGCATTTCAGTCGGGAAAACCTCCAGTCTTACCACAATTGCCCAAATGTCAATTCATATTCCAAGTCCAGTCTTCACATTTCGCACGACATTTTCACCCGACTCCTCAAATAAATTCTGCAAAACGCGTCGTGACGCGTGATGCGCTTGATTGGCATACATACTTCAGGGTTGATGGAACGTCGCGTTGACGACCCAACTTCAAACCTTGATCACTTCAATAGGCCCATCCAGTGCTGATGTTTTGCCGAACAAGCGCTTATGCTACAACCAACTGCGTTCACACTTCGTTCAAGTTCGTTGGTCTTCCTATTAAGTAATAGGGGAGACTATCCTTACGCTGAATCCCATATCTCTCGTAATGTCCAGGGGCTAGCTGACGGCGTGACTTTAGGGGCGACCATCTGTGAGAGATTGCTCCTCGAAATTCCGTCATGAATATATTCATATCCGCGGTTGCTGACAGGAGCGACTAGAACTGACCATCATGGGCATGCATTTCCGCCGAACACCTTCTCTCACTGTGCGAAATATTTGGGCAACGTTGCGTTGGCTTCCTGTCTACACAATGGTTCAATGGGGAGATCCAGCCTTCGAGGCTCGCCTTGCTACCATTGATGGGAATATGATGTTTCTACTGCTTGGCGCTTATAGGTATGTGTTACTTCTTGGTTTCTGATCAAGATTCGTGCTTAAACAGTTATCTAGCTGGGAGTACTTCCAGTCCTTCGATGTAGAATACGCAGTCATTCGTAGGCGTCGAAGTTTCCGTTGGCTACTAGTAAGCAGCCACGTCCTCCTTGGGTCACTTCATTAATGATCCATGGCCGAAGATCCCATACCTACTCGGACGCCTATTTCTCTTAATCACCCTCGTTCTGCTGTAGGTGTCGGGATGAGGCCTGGGGAGGTAACTCAATCTTTTTCATATAGTGCGTTTGGGGAAATCCTGGTACCGGTGTCTTGTCGATGTCAGTTCTCATTCACGTACCCCGTGGCGCTGCGCAACTTACCTGACCTGTCAGCGGCAATTATGTCTGCAGTAGTAAGACACGCTGCCAAGATCCCATAAAGATCCATTCTTGATGAAAAAACGTTCATTAAAGGTGTTTGGAAACATTACGCTGGCCACTTCTTCGGCGAATCTCATGATTCGAGCGTAAGTCCGAGTGCTGGTACCTGTTGGCTGGTATGTATCTTATACCGGGCATAGATGGTTGATCTGGAAGAACTCCCGTGCGGTGCATATTCTACTATTGCTTATTACCCTCGGACATTGGACCATATTAGCATTAGGTATGAGTTCGTCTTCTCAGTCTTCACCCGAACACAGCGTACTGTGTGGTTAGATATCGCGAATATCAGGCCTTCCGGATCAGACGGGGTTTGTGTTGTCCATCTCGTGCAATCGATGTGGAGCGCAGGAGTCTATGCCTGCAGTGAGTCAACTTATCACATCCAACTTGGTGTTTTGTTCATTCGATGGTTCAAGCCATGTCCTATGATTTCCTTGTATTCGCATTATCCACTTGGAAGTTGTCAAAACAACCTTCTAAATCATCTTTGGAGGGACATTTGCGCTCACAAGGCCTCTTGTATTTCGCCATCGCGGCCATAGCAAATGTTCCGCCAACGGTCTGGGCTCCGTTCGCTTCTATGATACCTACCACACGCTCATCGTTATTCAAAGGTTTTTACTTTCCTTGGCTCCATCCGTAGGACGCCTTTCTTTTGTTTTGTTTCGTAACTTGACGCATTCTAGATATGGTGTCTATAACTGGTTGCGTTGGTAAGTCAGCGGCTCGTGACAGTGTGTGCGATGTAGCTGACAAGGTCGCGTTAGCCACGACTGCAAGGTATCCCATACATCTCCATCATTTTCAGGTTGACTGACCTTGGATAATCTCAGCATAATCGTATCCTGCAGAGCAGTGAGATCACTCCTTGACCTCCGTACATCCCACTCAACGTACGTTCGGCATTGAATCCAATGCGCATGACTTACACGCATCTTACTAGTGATCACACGCTCGACGAGGCCATCAAGTGCGATGTCGTGTTGTCTACCGAAATTTCAATAAGCCAACCTCCGTCGACAATTCTGACGAACGTCTGACATTTTTCCGAACATGTAGATGTGTCGGATATTCTTTCTTTCTTGTGACCATCTTATCTTCTATTGCGTCGTGATTCCTATTTTCTTTTCTTTCCCTCACTGTTGCAGCTATTGTATGTATATCTTCTCCTTCAAGTCCATGTCTAGTGGGACATGTGGGATCGGATCGTGTCACCGTAAGTGCAACTGATCAACAGCCGTGAGGTAGGCAGCAGGAGACGGTGAGCGACGTATCAAGTGGCCCGACCTTGGTCACCAGCTTGCCTTTACCAAACATTGTGTTGACTCTTCTTGAAAGTCGTTGTTATTCCAAGTATTGGCCCGCATATTTTCGTCCAGGAAACTTGGCATAGTATATGGCTTACTTACGTGTGACCAGCCATACGGTTGACAGTGAGAACGTCGCGTTGCCAACGACCCAACTTCCAAACCAAACCTCAAAAAATTTCAATATTCAATGGGCATCTGCCGACGTTTTGCCGAACAAGCGCGTACGTGTTGAACTGTACATTCTTCACGATGAGTCTAGGTTCCATTTCGTCCAAATTGCCATTTCTTTTTCGCTGTTGTGAACATACCTCTCCGCCGTCCTTCGAGCGGCGAGCAATGGTAAGTCTAAGTCCAATAGAATATCTAAGCCTGCAGGGTTGGACCCTTCGTGTCATTCCACGACTCAATAGCCCGCACACACCTTGTTCATTACAATACGGTCCGGCGATCCTCCTCGATCTTGGTGCCAGGCAACAAGCTCATACTATGGCCGACTGCCTCCACACTCTTTGGTCTACCTATTAGACGATACTATGTTCACACTAAATCCACCATCTCCAGGTGCTGCAGTAGCTGACGGCGTGACCTTGGGGGTGACCATCTGTGAGAGATTGCCCCTTGGAATTCCGTCACGAATATATGCATATCCGTAATTGCTCACAGGAGCTACTGGGACTGACCATCATGGGCATGCATTTCCGCCAAACACCACCTCTCTCACCGTGCAAAATACTTGTCTTTCTGTCTGCACGATGGTCCAATGGAGGGACCCGGCCCTCGAGGCTCGCCTTGCTACCATTGACGCGAATATGAAGTTTCTGCTGCTTGGCGCTTCTAGGTATGTGTTCTTTCTTGATTTCCGAGCAAATTTGCGCTTGAATAGTTATCTAGCTGGGAATACTTGCAGTCCCTCGATGTAGAGTACGCAGTCATCCGTAGGCGTCTAAGCTTCCGTTGGCCACTGGTAAGTAGCCATATCTTCCTTGGGTTGTTTTCATTAATGTTTTCCCGGCCGAAGATCCCATACTTACTTGGACGGCTATCTCTCTTGGCCACCCTCATACTGCTGTAGGTGTCAGGGAGAGGGTCAGGGAAGTACTCAACTATTTCCACGTAGGATAGTCAGGCAAACCCCGGTACCGGCGTCCTTCGCTTGTCAGCGTCAGTTCTTATTCTCATATCTCATGGCGCCGCGCAGCTTACCTGTCCCGTCAGCGGCAATTATGTCTGCAGCAGTGAGACACTGTCACAATCCCATTCTTCCTTGTTAAAAAACCGTTCGTCATAGATGTTAGGGAACGTATCGCTGGCCTGTTCTTCCGCAAATCTCATGATTCGAACGTGAGTCCGAGTGCTGATATCTGTTGGCTGGTATGCATCTTATACCGTGCATAGATGGTTGATCTGGAGGAACTCCCGTTTGGTCCATATCCTACTATTGCTTGTTGTCCTCGGACATTGGACCGCATTGGTGTCAAGTACGAGTTTGTCTTCTCAGTCTTCACCCTAACACAGCGTACTCTGTGATTAGATGTCGCGAATATCAAGGTTGTCAGATCGGACGGAAATTGTGTTATCCATCTTGTGCAATCGATGCTGAGCGCAGGAGCCTATGCCTACAGTGAGTCAAGTTATCACATCCAAATTGGTGTTTTGTTCATTTGATGGTTCAAGCTATGTTCTATGACTTGCTTGTATTCGTATTATCCATTTGGAAGTTGTCAAAACAACCCTCTAAATCTCCTTTGGAGGGACATTTGCGCTCACAGGGCCTCTTGTATTTCGCCGTTGCGGTCATGGCAAACATTCCACCAACGGTCTAGACCCCGTTCGTTTCTATGATACTTACCACACGCTCATCGTTATTCACAGGTTTTTGCTTTCCTTGGTTCCGTCGGTAGGATGAGTTTCTCTCGTTTTGTTCCGTAACTTGACGCATTCTAGGTATGGTGGGTATAACTGGTTGTTTTGGTAAGTCAGTGGCTCGTGGCAGTGTGTGCATGATGTAGCTGACAAGGTCGCGCTAGCCATAACTGCAAGGTATTCCATACATTTCCGTCATTCTCCGGTTGACTGACCGTGAACAATCTCAGCACAATCGTATCCTGTAGAGTAGTGAGATCACTCCTTGGTCTTCCTACACCCCACTCAGAGTATGTTCGGCGTTGATCCGATATGCATGACTTACGCACATGCTACTAGTAGTCACATGCTCGACGAGAGCGTCAAGCAAGATGCGGCGTTGACTACTGAAAGTACTGAAATTCCAATGAACCCACTTCCGTCGACAATTCTGACAAACGTCTGACGTTTTGCCAAACGTATGGATGTGTCGGATATTCTTTCTTTCTTGTGACCACCTTCTATTGCATCGTGATTCCTTCTACTTTTTCCTTCCCTCACTATTACAGCCATTGTATATGTCCCTTCTCCTTCAAGTCCATGTCTAGTGGCACTTGTGGGCACGTGGGATCAGATCGTGGCGCCGCAAGTGCGGCTGATCAACAGCCTCGAGGTAGACAGCATCAGGAGACAGTGAGCAACGTAGCAACTGACCTTGGTCACCGGCTTACCTTTGCCAAACGTGCTTGCTCGCAAACAAGCAAGTACTGCAGAATCCATCTCGAAGACACAGCGATGAAACGTACATTGTGCTCCCGTGAGAGCTCCCGTGCTATACGGCACTGCGAGACTTGCATAGTAGAGCAGGGACAAACTATGCGGACCGCACGTCAATCAATAGGCGGGCATATCTCTCAGGTCACTGATGCCGAAACTGCTGTGCCGACAATCCAGCAATTCTTGTCTGATGTGACTATCAATTCACCGCAGCTGAGACGACTCGTAGTGTTACCTGAGCCGATGTATGAGGTGAGACGTGGGGGCAGAAAATCAGGGCATTCCCCGCTTGGACCTGAGTCTTGCGATCGTCGATCCGAATGGGCCCCCACGAGTCGATCGAATAAGTATCGATACTCGGGCGCGTTGATACGCCGCCTTACTCGGGGCCGATATCAATCCGTGGCCTTGTCAAACTAACGTTCAATGTGCCAGCTGTGAAGATCATTGAATCAATATTGCGAGATACTGATACAATTAACAAGTGTCCTTGTGATTGCGGTGCGAGAAAGTGCAGAGCGAGAGAACGTCCGGGGATGAATAGTACATGCCCATTTTTCTGTGGAGTGAAATTGACCGAGGTCAATGTCCGACAAGGGCTCGGCCGTCGTTTGGTAGGGGATTTCCGAGAAATGCTGAATCAGGGCTTAGCGTCTTGAGGTCGACCCGAGGTCAAGGCGAATAGGTGCACTGCAAGCACAGATCCATTAGCCAAAAAATAAAATGCCACCAACGAGTTTCAAACTCGCGCCATAGAACAACACCTGGCTGACACTCAAACCTGCTGTACTACAGGGCCATATAGATATCCAATGAGCCCCTAAATTTTGAGGTTCACTGTTCAACAACGGTACATATATTAATATAGTATGAATATTTACATGGCCCTGTAGTGCAGTGTGCATGGGTGTTGGCCAGGTATTGTGCTATGGTGCGAGTTTGAAACTCGTTGGTGGCATTAATTTTTTTGGCTGTTTTGCCAACTTGGGTCTGTCTCAAAGTCAATTTGACGCCACAGAAAAATGGCCGTGTACCAGTGTGATCATGAAGGTTCGGTTTAGTGCCGGAGCCAATGGAAACAGAGCTTGCAAAACGTTCGGGACGTGCGAGTCGAGTGAACAGCTGGCTGCTGATCATAGATGTGGTTGTACTACCCGTTCACGGGTGCACCGGTGATCAATCGATCCAAAGCTGAACGACACACGTCGCTGGCCTCTGACCGTTCCCGACATCAACTCTTGTGAGAGATGGTGCGTGTTAAACGAATGGGATGCTAGATAAGTGCGTACAATAATACGTGGATGCGATGAATTCTATATGCGCAATGATAAAGATACCTGACTTTAGCTCTACTCATCGACGACCACATCTACTTCTTTGCCTGAGGCATCGTCTTTTTATGCGCCTCCTCGAGCTCTTTCTGCACGTGCGGTAGCACTGGAAAGTGAGTCTACGAAAGAAAAGGAACACCATCAGTCCACTTCAACTTCGAAAACTAAAAAAAAAAAAAATCCAACACGAAACGCACCCTATACTCCATGCTAAACTCTCCCTTGCCCTGCGTTACTCCCCTCAACTGACTTGAATACCCAAACATGTCGTTCAGCGGTACCTCCGCTGTACACGTAAATTCCTCGTCCCGCACCTCGCTGTCTAAAATCGTCCCCCGCCGAGCGTTCAAGCTCCCGATCACCGCCGCTTGGAACTCGCCGGGCGCAACGACTTCGACCGTCATGATCGGTTCCAAAATGATTGGCTTCGTCTTCGAATAGATCTCACGGAAGGCGGCAATGGTCGCAATACGGAAGGCGAGCTCGGAAGAGTCCACAACGTGGTACGAACCATCTTGGAGAACCATCCGGGCACCAACGATCGGATTCCCCGAGAGCGTACCCTTCTCGAGTGCTTCGAACCAGCCCTAAGAGACGTAAAACGACCACGTCAATTCAGGTATTCCGTGAATTTCCACCTCGCGGACACGCCATCGGAACACGACGACACACCTTTTCGCATGCAGGAATGTAATTGTGCGGGATGTTCCCTCCCATAACAGTGTTGACAAACTCCCTATCCTGCCCATTTTCTGGATCGAACGGGATGGGCTCCACACACCCGATCACTCGGGCAAACTGACCAGCACCACCGGTTTGTTTCTTATGTGTATGGTAGAACTCGGCACGTTCTGTGATCGTCTCGCGATAGGCGACGCGAGGTTTACCACTCGAAACAACAACGCCATATTCACGACGCATCCGTTCGATGTATATCTCGAGATGGAGTTCACCCATACCGGAAATGATGGTCTGACATACGAGTGAGATGGAGCGGGGTAGGTAATTGAGTGGCATATACCTCTTTGCTCTCGCGATCGATGTGCACCTTGAATGTTGGGTCCTCTTTCTGGAATCGGTTGAGGGCACGGGAGAAGTTGGGCGTCTCTTGTCCTTGAGGTTTGATAGCCAATGAGATGACGGGCTCGGGGACAAACATGGACGTCTGCACGATCATATGAGTCTGATCCATCACCTTCGCAACGAGACTAACCATAGAGAAACTCGAAGAACCATCCGTAAAAGTATCACCAGACGAACACTCGACACCGAAAACGGCACAAATTTCACCAGGGCCAATGGAATCAATATCCTACAGAACGATTTAGTGTATGAACAAGACATCAAGAAAGGGACCACCAACCTCCATCTCATTACTATGCATACGAACCAGGCGTGGAACTTTGACCTTCTTATCCGTGCGAGCATTGAAGATGAAGGATCCCTTCTTCAAAGTACCCTGATATACCCGCATGTAGGTCAACTGGCCAAACCGCCCTTCCTCTAGTTTGAAAGCCAATGCAACAAGGGGTGCTTCGGCAGCAGGGACAAGCGGGACCGGAGAGGAACCATGTGGCAATCTCGTATCATGAGCAGTGACAACCGACTCAGCGGGGTTAGCAAGGTAAGCACAAACACCGTCTAGCATAGGTTGTACAGCCGTGTTCTTAATAGCCGAACCAAGGAAGACAGGGGAGAATTTGAGACCGACGGTCGCGCGGCGGATGGCTTCGGCGATCTGATGGCTAGAGGGCGTCTCATCGGCAAGAACCATGTCGGCAATTTCATCGTCGACTTCGGCGAGTTGCTCAATGAGCTCGGCGCGTTTTTCCTTGGCGAGATCGGTGACCGAAGCTGGGATCTCGTCTGATTCCGCCACTTTGATGCTAAACAGACACATGCATGAGGCTGAGAGCCAAAGGGAGCAATCAAATCCAGATACCCTTTCTCGCCCTCATTGTAGATTGCCTTCCAACGAACCAGATCTACAACGCCCTTCAGCTCGTCTTCGACACCGATAGGAACCTGGACTGCTGCAGCGGCAATCTTGAGCTTGGACCGAATTTGATCGATAACTCTCCAGGGATTTGCCCCAGGTCTGGAAGAAATGACTCAGTATTTTAATATCGCATCAATGGACCAGGGCGCACCTATCCATTTTATTGATGAAGGATATCCGAGGGACATTATAGCGACGCATTTGACGATCGACCGTAGTAGTCTGACTCTGAACACCCGAAACAGCACACAAGACCAAGATGGCACCATCAAGCACACGCAAAGCGCGCTCTACCTCTATTGTAAAGTCAACGTGTCCTACGTCATTTCTCGAGTTAGGGGGAGTGTGTTTCGCTTGAAAATGAGCACCGACCTGGGGTATCGATGATATTGATAGCATACTTTTGCTTTTCGCCAGTCGTGGGGGATAGTGCTTCCCAGTCGCAAAAAGTGGCCGCACTCTGGATGGTGATACCCTTTTCACGTTCCAGTTCCATACTATCCATCTTGGCACCGACTGCATCCCGACCACGGACCTGTATATATTGCATGAACGGGGTGATATTCCAAGGGCTTATTGCAAAGACACAACACGAACCTCATGAATCTCCCGAATTCGACCGGTGTAAAAGAGAACACGCTCTGTGAGGGTGGTCTTGCCGGAGTCAATGTGTGCAGAAACACCAATGTTCCTCTGGGAATTGATCCGCTTGAGGTCCGCCGCTGACAGTTCATACTTTGGATAGGTATACTGTGGTAACTCTGTGCTCTCCGGGGTGCGCGCGGTGGCAGTTGAGGCAGCCCGCCAGCCCAAGGGGAAAACAGTGAAAGATTTGGCGGACAGTGGTCGAGGACGTGAGCGAAGTGTCCAGTGCCATGAACAGGGCACCCGTCGGAGTGTCTGCATCTCGACTCTCGAGACAACCTGTTTGGTCCACTTAAAAATTTGAAGACACCAATTAACCCGCACCACATGGGAACAAATTGCCAAATTCGGAGCCAGCCTCAGTGATTAAAGATCGTTCCGGTGCTACCAAGTCCGGCCCGGGTACTATCGAGGACGAATCGCCCTTGACTTGGGTTTTCAGACACCCTCCGACATATTTGTAGTGCGATAATCTGAAGGCATATGGGCGACGTTGACCGTAGTCAGATGTAAGACTGCGGCGATGCATTCGACTGAGTGTCTCACATCCGTAAGTACTCAATATCCAAAGGTGAGTCAAAGGGCGAAATCAGGTCGTACTGATAAAATCTCAAAGATCGACATTTGAGGTGTCGCGACACAGTGCGTTGTTCCGGACGAGATTGTATGTTGGTGCCAGCTCGAGCTCGGAGCACACTGCCACACCTTCCCGGTGGTGAGTAGTCTGGTGAGTATGACCCAGCCCACGAGCTTACCATTGACGTTAGGTCAACTAGATGCCAGTCATAAGTAAATAGGCTCTCGATCTGCAATCATGGTGGTCTTCAAATTGAGCGGTTTTCGTACTTACCAGTGAGCAAGAATGCCACTGAGCTGTCACCAAAAGCAAATGCAAACCTGCCACACTCAGCTGGGCTGGCGTAAGAAGGGCCGGGTCTTCGAGGACACTGGCGGAAATTGAGCACTTTCTCACAACATTTTCCGTAGCCAATGATATATGTATGTACGACTCGATCAACGAAGATGTAGTAAAAAAAAGAGAAGTATAGCACAAGTGCCACACCTTTTCTGTACATACTTCTGATCGAATTTCACAAGCTTGGAAAGCCAGCCATTTATTAAAATTCTTGGGAATGAATCCGAGGCCAAAAACACAGTTATATTGCAAGGAATGCTGATGAATTGTATGCGTCATGGTTTCACCCGACCATCAAGGCCACATAGTAGCAACTCCTCGCGAGAGGAGCGGGTACGGAAGATACAGGAATATGACGCCGCGCGGCCACCCTACATCAGCCCTCAAATCCCCTGCAACGAATCAACACGACAAAGGCGGACTCAGCTACAGAGGACCATAGAGAAAGCGAGCCAGGCAGCGGCGCTCGATCTCGTGAGCATCCGAACGGACACCTCGCTCCACCAACCTGAAACCAGACGCTATTCAGAAGTAACTCTGCGCCGACGGCTAACGTTTCGTGCGGTTGGATGGACACTTGGAAAATTAACCGTACTCGGAGTTTGTCGATTATATATCTTCTGAGCGAGAGTTCAATCTCCGACTCATTCACCAAACACGTCGGCCGCGTTGCCGAGACGCGTCCTTCAAGATGCCCCGTCTGTCAGCACTACCCAGGTCGAGAGAATCTGTTTTTGCAGGTTCACATGAGCTCTATCGCGGGGATGTCCACGCGGTTTGCCCCCCAAATCTGCGAGAATGTGTGCTGGCGATGGAGGATTGTTGTGAAGAGGTAACACCAGTAGCGTAAATCGATCGACATCGGTACTCATGGCAAACAGGCATACGAGGCTCAGCAGCTCCTCCGTAATGGGACGTTTGATCTACCGAGAATGAATAAAGTCCTGGAGAATCAGAAAGTATGTTTTATGTCCCCATCATATCCTCACCTAACCGCGTCTAGGTCTTCCTCCTCATAGACGAAGGCACCGTACGTAGATACAAGGCGGACCTCGCAGATGAAATCGAGCCACAGATCAACGAGCTCATTGAGCGTGCAGAGAAAGGTCTGAAAGCCCTCAGCCGTAAACAGGCTTTGATCCAAAGCAAAGTTTGTCCCTCATCTCGAAAGAGACGAAATCATCAACCAAGCGTTCGAGATAGGTAGAAGCAGCCCAAGCCATGCAGTCTCGCACAGCAACAGCGCCGACCGCGAATAAACGCGAGGAACGCAGGGTACAAATGTTGTCGAAACAGCGACAACGACTTGAAGAGGAAGTAAGAGTCCTTGAGTCAGAAATCCTGGCACTGGTTCGTTTCGTTTGCGAGATACGACACTTCGACACTTACTCTTCGCAATAGCAGAACAGAAAGCCATTGCGTTCATGACTGTCGTGACCCCGGTTTCCATCTGACCATCGGTCCCTTTCTTGGATCCACAAGATTTGCTTGAGATCCCAAATTAATGTGGCGCGGCAAAATGTAGTGGTTCGGAGTCCCACAACAGTCTCGTTAGCCTCCAACGTGATGCATTGCGAGTGGTAACGATTAATTACTTCACGGTGATCAGGCTTGGTTCCGTCCTGTAATAGATGCTATCTTTATTTTATGCCTTTCTTCCTCCAAGATTCTACCGTCACATCGGATACTCACCTCAGCTGACACCCATCTTTCGCCCCCATGGAGGTGAGCTTTACTCAAGCCATAATATTTGATGACAGCTGAAATTTCCACCACTATACAACAAGGGGTGACGCTTACGAGAACCACTGAATGAATCAATATTCAGGCTTGATCATACCGAGATTCTATCCACTAACCATCTTCCCGAGTCGCCGATGGTTTGAATCCAGTGCCATCCAATGCGGAAGGCGAGCTTGAATGGCACAGGTTGCACATGTAGAGATCCCGGCATAACTCTTAGATAAAGATGATATGACGTTATGACGTTATCTAATAGAGTGTGCATGACCTTCTCTTCTGTATTTCTTAGGATCTCACTGAAACCTTGGCAGCCTCGTACATAGAGAGAGGAGAGCAGTGACCACCCGGGGGTCCAAGAATTCATCTACTGTTCATACGGTAAATGATACTCTGTTTCGTGGTACGTGGTTACAGCAGTTTTGATTAAATCAATACCCGTTAATCTCATTCAACCCTCGTGGGCAAACGCAGACAATCTCATACTATAGTGGTCGCGATGACGACATCGAGTTCAGGGTGTAGGCACAACGCCACACATCAACCGCACTAATTGACATCAGATTCAATCTATTTAGTGCATGAAGGCAGGCGAAGTTGAATAGAAACAAGGGTTTCTCCTTTCCAACTCATATAGGCAATCCGAGCGGAAATATTGAAATGCGCAATGTGGTGAATCGACAAGTTTTCCCGCGGGTTACTGTTTGTTGTGGAAATGGTGAGATTGTACCAGTTGCCACACAGGATGCTGCATCTCAGTGCTACTCCACTTCTTTGATCTTGGCAGTGCCATTGTCCCATCTTGCTGCCTCTGGCCCCCTTAAGTTCCTAGATGAAATTGGAACCCCCGTCCCATCCGCACGAATCACTGAGAAGGTCGGCGTGTGCCAGACTGTTAGTCTTCCATCTCCGTGGGCTTGGTACTGAGTCGGTCCCACCGAGGTGAATTCGTCCCCGATCCGCTCATGGCTCGTGCCTATAGGGCTACATGTCAGGTAGCAGATCCGATCTATCAACTCAGATACACGTGCGGCCTCGCGTTGCGGAGAGAGGTTCGTAGGGAAGTGATCGTTCTCATCCCCAGATATCTGTTGCATCATGCATATAGAAGGGATGATAGGTGTCTTCAACATCTGTGCTAGCCACTGTCAATATCTGCTCGTCGCCCACCGCATCCCATTTCATTTGTCTTTCGTGACAAGTTCCCAGCTACTCCATCCAGTGATCGTATGGTTTCAATGGATCACGTAGCCAAGCTCGAGCGGACTACAATTCAGGTTATAAAAGAAGTTTTCATGCTAGGGCCGGTGATATCCCTGGTTGTTACTTGGCAGGGACTCATAAGTTTAAGACTACTTGTCCAGCAGCTACTTAAGCATTTTTACATGCTGCCACCGATCTGAGGCAGCTACAATGACCCTGGGTGGTAGGGTACCGACAGCGCCCAGCCACTCACTGATCGGTGTACTCTCTTTCGTAACTGGAGCTGACTACAACTCAGGTTACAAAGACGTTTTCATGCTAGGGGCCAATGATATCCCTGAATGTTGCTTGGCATGACAATGTGGCATGCAGGGACTGCATCAGTGTCCCGCGGGCCGTCAGATAACCAGTTTTACATGTACTCCCTTCGGCATACGTACCCTGTCTTCAAAGACGGTATGTAACGAGCCTACCACAGGTCATTTTGGGAGCACAAATTGGAAATTAGGGGTCGTTCCCGCGCTGAAACTGACTTGCAACCCTGCTGCACCTTCCAAGCCTTTCGATTCATTGGGCCCGTCGCGGGAGGGGTTTGATGCCGTGGCCCGTTGAAGAGCAGTTGGATATCCGATGGTCTCCGAGCGATCGTGCCATATAGTAGCACCTTGTCCCTCCTGAGAAGTTTTCCCGACAACGCAACAAATTAGTCGTCAATAAAAGGAGCTGGAAGTGGCAAACACAAAACATTCCGAATCAGGTCGAATGTATTTGAATTGAACCCTTCAATGTTACTCTGGATGTATTCAAATTCCAGGGTCAACCGATTCCCTGAACGTCTGTGAGAGTTTCTGGGGCTTTGAATTCCGCTAATGCGATGGCTACAGCTCGAGACTAAGAGAAACAAGCAAAATTTTCTCCTCATTAGGAATACCACAGGAACGCACATCGAAATTTCTTTTTTGGTCCACCGTTCTCCAATCAGAACTCTCACAGTTCAAGGGACTTGTGGAAAAATCGCCAAGCGGTGACGTTACGAACATGTCTTTGCAGATATCGAATATATGTAGTGGCTTCTTTGCAGAAGAGAGCCAAGTACTTTCTCTCGATCGTTGGGCTTTCCCCCCCAATCCTCTCATCGCACAAGCGATTTTCAAAGCGTTCATTGTGACTAGTTGCATCTTTGGGCCGGAACGATGGTCCAATGGCAAGACCCAGCCTTGGAACTTCGCCTTGAAGTTATTAATATGAATATCACGTTTCTCCTGCTAGGGCTTTATGGGTATGTTCACCTTATCGAGGAGAAACGTGTTCTTGAATCGTTGCCCAGGTGGGAGTATTTACATTCACTCGAGGTGGAGTACGCCGTCATTCGTGGACGTCTATCCTTCCGATGGCCATTGGTGAGTAGCCGCATGATTTTCAGAGCTGTTTTAAGAAGATAACACCTTATGGAGGTCCCTTACCTTGTTGGACGGTTGTGCCTAATCGTTTTCCTTCTTCTAATGTAAGCGTTCAGGAGCAATAGTCAATGGGGTAATTGATTCATTTCAACCCAAGTGCAATTAGGACGAATCCGCCTTCCCCTAGTTTCAATTGTCTACGTCAGTTCTCCCCTTAATCACTATCTTTCCACGCAATTCATCTCTCCATGCCAGCCGGCGCGATATCTACAGCAGTGAGCAACAGGGCCATAGTTCCGTGGCAGATTATTTTTGTTGAAAAGGTGTTGTGCCTTAGCTTGTAGGAAATATCAGTCTGGCGTCCAGCTCAGCAAATCTCATGATTCGCACGTGAGTGCGGGACCAGTATCTTGTTGGTTGTTCGTATCTCACAAGGAGTGTAGATGGGTGATCTGGAAGGACTCCCGTTTGGTGCATATCCTGCTATTAGTTTTTGCGCTCGGGCACTGGATCGTATTAGCGTTAGGTATGAATCAGTCTTTGGGGCTCTTCGTCTTGGCCTTGACCTACGGTACCCTTTGATCAGACGTTGCGAATCTCCAAGCTTCCCACGGAGAATGCATTATTCATGTCGTGCACCCGAGAGTGAACGCGGGCGTCTTCGTATACAGTGAGTCACGTCATTGTGTTCAAACTGATGTGTTAATTTCGTGGTACGCAAGCCCTAGCCTATGATTTCCTTGTCCTCGTATTGTCCATTGTTGGGCTCTCGAAAGAATCATCTAAATCACCTTTGATGAAACGATTGCGTGCGCAAGGTCTCATTTACTTTGCTATGGTCGTCGTAACCTACATTACCCCGACGGTAGGCTCCTCGCACTCCGCTCCCTGCCACATTCTCAACCATGATCTAGGTCTTTGCCCTCCTCAGTGTGACCTGTAAGATAACTCTCTTTCTGGAATTGCCCATAATTCAAATGTATACTAGCTATGGTGGCTCTTACTGGCACTCCTGGTAAGTCAGTTACCCGTGGTGGCATGCGCATGACTTGGCTGACAAGCTCGCGCTAGCAATAACTGCGAGGTATCTCATATACTTGAATCAGTGTCGGGCTGTAAGGACTGGCTAACCCCGATATGTCCTAGTACAATTGCGTCATGCAGAGCTGTGAGGTCGCTTCTCGGTCTCCGTCCACCCGATTCAAGGTAACTACGATGATACATTCGGTGCACATGACTCACGCGTGTACAGCCAAATCAGCGAGGAGAGCATCGAAAACGACGTCGCATTGACCTCCCAGATCCCGGTACATACGGTAACATCTACCGCGGAGTGCTAAATTTGGGTTGGAGGTCGATCCTGATGATTGGTATTTGGCATGGGTCGTCATCCGCGCGCCCCTTGTTTTTGAATATTCCATCCCCCACCAAGGGTTTTGCCTTTGGACTGGCTGTAGCCGTGCGTGGCGGCGTTTCGACGAAATGTAGATTGACATCCCGTTCCCCCCTTCCTGTTCTTTATCCAAGCCTGTAGTTTTTTTTTCGTGTTGATTTTGTCTCCGCGACCTCTGTCCTTGAAGCTTGACCACGCGATTTTGATTATGGGAAGGAGATTCTCTTCTGCGTCCATACCCTGTAATACATGTGATGTGGATAATGTATGGCTTCGAGATGCGGTTTTCGTGTGGGGTCTCAAGCTTGCCCATGGACGGAGACATGCGTGCTGAA
>JBBPNR010000496.1:0-22639 GCA_038091015.1 Boletus vermiculosoides
CTTCCCCCTCCCGCAGTCGGAGAGTTGCATGCTGCTGAGGTTCTGGGCCCTGGACAAGGACCTTGAGCTCGCCTGTAGGAATAACCGAGGTGAGTCAGGAAAAGACCCCCACAGGATCCCCACGCGCCTTCAAACGGGGGTTGATCGGTAGCAATCACTCTCATCCGATACTGCAACGATTGCAACAGGCGCACAATCATGTCCAACGAGGCTTCACACCAACCTCGGACATTTGCATTCTCCATTGACTCCCACGCAGCCCTGAAATCAGTATCTATTGACACTTCTTTTGCAGGTTCTGCGATGAACGGAGAATCGAGCGCGATAAGGTCAACTCGGGATGCCTATCATGCTGAATCAGATCGGACAAGCACCGCCCAAGTAACGTGACGAACCAGGTCATCCTGCGGTGGCTGCGCCACAGGCTCAAGTATTCTGCCGGTCTGTCTTGTTTGAGCCACCGGTGAGGAACGACCAGAATGATCCGTACCTCATGTGCATAGAAGGGACTCCGCGCCGCTGCCAGTGTTAGCTCCCCCGGGGTGACAGTCTTGGAAAGCTCGTTCAACGAACTCGACGTGTCACTTGCGCGAGACAAGCTCCTTGTTCTACCCTCTGAGCTTGAAACGGAACCCTTCGGTCGCCGTGGGCTGGAGAGATACCTAAGGCTAGGAACAGGTTGCGGAGCTGCATAAGCATCGTATCGTAACTTTCTTGCAGATGCTGCCCCTCGAGAAGGCGAGAAATCCAGTGACTCTCGACGCCCCGAGGACGTAGTTCGGGAGGACTGTGGGGACGTGGTATTTGTAGTTGACTGATAACTCGTCAACGCGATGAGGAAATCGGGCAGCTTGTCCAGAGTCAATGATTTCTCGCCACCAATAATGATATGCCAACTCACAGAAGAAGACGACGCCCTCGAAATAATCTCGGCAAGAACACGTCGCTGAGTAGACAATCTCAAGAATTGATCACATCTCTGGTATTAGAAGTCAATATACAAGGCCACGCTGCGTATGTTGGACTTACTCTACGGAGATAAGTGCCAGTGTGTTGCGACAGTCGACGGACAGCAGCAGCAACCTCTTCAGGGACCTCATCGCACTCGACGGATAATCTCAGCATGGTGAGTAAGCATGCGTCTTGAACGGATGCTTGGAAAGGGTCGT
Organism: Boletus vermiculosoides; assembly: GCA_038091015.1. NCBI lineage: Eukaryota > Fungi > Basidiomycota > Agaricomycetes > Boletales > Boletaceae > Boletus > Boletus vermiculosoides. Next base: position 1,170 of record JBBPNR010000496.1, read on the forward strand.
CAAGCTAGTTTCCGCACAATTTGGTTGACTCACGAGCGTAAGAAGCCAGTCTCGCTGCTATACCAAGGAGCGTCTCCACAGGCGATATTGAGATCTTACCACAGTGCTCGCTCACGAGGGCAGAAATCACAACCATGAGTGTTGGTCCCACGCACACTTCCGGCTCTGTCAGAGATACGGCCAGCGCAGTGACGCATGATATCCTAGAAGAAGTTTTTCCTTCGAAAGCGTCAGGCAAGCCTATGCTGTATGGCGAGTGGAGCATACTTTCACGGATTCCATTCAGGATCCGCTGGACGCTGAGGTCGAGGACCGGAAGATCTTCCGTCGGACCGTGCTCCCTCCCTTCAACCACTGAAAAGAGGTCTTTCAAACGTCTTGCATATTGGTCTACGTCATTCGCATCCTGCATGTCGATGACTTCAAGTAGACGTGAGACGTATTCATTCTTGTCGGACAGAGAAAGCGATGGCGACAAGTTGTGCAGAGCCTGCGAATAGTATGTCTCGACGATAATCGGATCGACAGAATGGAGAATCTTGAGTGTCTGATGGTAGAAACAATCAGCACACCTACTAACACAATTTAAGGGTGAACCACCGTGTTTCTGATCAATCCATCCGGCGAATCGAGAAGTCTCATAATCCCCTGAACCTCCCATTCGTCCAAAATGGCTACGGTGTTGGGATGTGTCCCAGCCCAGATGCTGGGATCTAGACAGCTCAAGCAGCACACAAATAAATACAGATCGTTAGGATCTCTAGAAGAGAGAAAATGGCGGATGCTGGCGACAGCAGTGGATGACAACTGAGATTCACGGAGTTCCTCTGGACTGACAGTTGACAAAAGCATAAAGGCCTCACGGAGTACAGCTGTGCTGTAGTCAGCCGATGTAACTACAACGTATATGCTCTTACCTCGCAATGGAACTTTCGACACACGCTGGATGATATCGAGAATAACGGGAACGCTCCCTGACTCGAGTCTGACGGTGTGTTAAACCCACGTTGTAAGGTAAAGATAACCCGCGGACTAACTTCATCTCGCCCCTACGAAGTGTCCGCAGGATGCTAAATACAGAGCTTGGTTCGCCAGACTCACGATACTGATGCTGTAATTGGAAGTTCAGAAGCTTCCCAAGAGACTCCGAGTGTTTGAGCTTGAGATCTGATCAGAACAAGCAGGAACAGTATACAATTTACACACTTTCCCCGCAATGGTGGATATTGATGCAATCCCAGAAGGCTCAGCTCGTAGACGACGCCGTACCACATCTTCCAGACGTGCCAAATGTTCAGCGTCTTGTTGGAAAAGGGTATGATACGCCATTAGGGCACGTCGCCGCACAGCTACGCTAAAACAGAACCTTGAAACACGTCGATTAAGGTACGAATGATGCTTCCGCTTACGACTGATGCTGAAGGAGAGTCTGCAGGCGGGTATCGACGGCGGGGATGACATCCTCGTTAGGGACTTGTGTGAGTACATCAAGAGCGAGACATATTCGCGCTACAGAGGTGCTTTCCAGGTCCTACAGACCCATCAGGAACGTGCCACAAACAACTCGACAACAAGGACGCTCACCTTGCGTAACGTGTTGACCAACATGAGTTGAAGTTCGTGATTTGGAGGCATTAGTTCCGTGCAGAAGATATAACCTGGATGCCGAGTTTGCTCAAGTAGCTCTGCGTGGACACCGATACACACCAATTTTCTTGTCCATCGGAGACTGACCCAGCTCCGCAAGATTTACAGCATGCGGGAAGGCGAATTCCAGGTCGCCAGGTCCAGCAGCAGACAGAGACATGGTACAATGCAGAATTAAAATCAAGCATTCTTTGCATTCTTTCTACGAAGGTCTGGTTTGAAGAACAGTTGAAACATATTCGGGAGGCTCTACGCACAATCGACAGATGTGGCTGTTGGAGGTTGCGGCGTACAACGTCAAGCTCGTTCAGGAGAATCTGATCGGCGGCTTGGGGGGAGGCTGCGTTTTCGGCTTTACGCACGAGAGCATACTGCGCGCGACTCATCGCGCCTGACGAGATGAATGGGACATCCATGGTAGCTAACTGTGAGCAGTGCAATGAACCAAGGGAGGGTTGGGCTGGCCACCGCTGCCAGTGGCTTTGATTCTGAAATTGCGTACCTCTGGTCGGGTGCCGCGACTAGTACTGATCTCCCCTAGTCAGGTCAAGAATAGTAGGAAGACCGTCGTTTATGCTGTGATAGTGCTTAGACCAATCAATAATAACTCATGAGCGACGATCCTGAACCGACGTGTGGGTCGCAAGTCGGGATGGTCATCGAGCTCATACCACCAAACATTTTGCAACACTACTACGATTCAGACCACCATCATGTCCTCATCATCAGACCAAGCAGCTGCAGCTGCAGCCCACTCATTCAATAAAATTCTAAATCAACACAAATCATCAAAATCAAGACGGTCCGGAGATGCAGACGAAGGACTGAAGAAAGTCAGACGCATGATTCTTGTGGAGGGCATTCCGTCCAAAATGGTTCGTGGCAACGCAACAATGAACAAGCCAGTCGTTTACCGATGTCTTCTCTCGTAGGATTCCACTCTTCGTCCTCGAATATGGAAAATTCTCCTACGGGTCGATGACATTTCAGCAGAGACATTTTTACAATATGTTTCTCGTGGACCATGTGAAGTTCGGGAGAAAATCAGGAATGACACCTTTAGGTGAGGTTCACCGTTCACCGCGATGGTACCCAGTTCAACTCTGTAAAGGACTCTAGCAACAGATCGTGGCTTCAAGGAGCGAGTCCGCGAAGATATGCTCGTTCGGCTGCTGGATGCTTTCGTATGGCGAAATCATGGTGCGTTGCCACTCATCCTCATTAAATGACCATAGAACCCAACATAGCTCAACCATCGGGTTGCAGACCGCCAGGAGACACAGCAGCTTGGTTTCACATACGTTCAAGGAATGAACGTACTCGCTGCCCCATTCCTGTATACAATGCCTTCAGAACTTGAAGCATTTTTTTGCTTCGCCAAGTTCATCGAAGAATCGTGTCCCCTTTACGTGCAGCCGACACTAGAGGGGGTACACAGAGGTCTCAAGGTACGTCCGTCGTCCTTTATCCCCATGGCGCTCGGTAGACGGTCGCATTTTACAGCTCCTGGATCGATGTCTGAAAATAGTAGACCCCGAGCTTTTCGGTTATCTTCGAATGAAGAACCTCTCTGCCGAAATCTACGCATTTCCATGTTCGTTTTTTTTGCTTGTTCGTGTCTTCCGGAGCCATGTCGATGAAAGCCATTTTCTTGTAGCTGTCCTTACATTGTGCGCATGCACACCTCCTCTGGACCAAGTCCTGATGCTATGGGACTTTCTTCTCGCTTTCGGCGTACACTTAAACGTACTGTGTGTTATCGCACAGTTGCTGCTTATCCGAGATGATGTCATGAATTCCCCAAGGTCTGGTCCCTGTGTATTGTGTATAACACTACACTCATTCCGTTCCTCCTAGCCCTATGCGCCTCTTACGAACATTCCCACCGCTTGAAGCTGTTCCAGTTGTTGGAATAGCGGTCACGCTGGTACGAGATCTACCGGCAGATCTATATGACGAACTTGTTCGACATCCATACGAAATCTAAGATCTCCGGCTCCGCTTCACCTTTCATCCTCATCGTTGTTCATCAAGTTGGTCGCAGGCGTTCAACAATCTCTTTGTGCACCCAAATCATGTAGCATACCCAGCGTGTTGTTGTATGTAGTCTCCCTTTCTTTTTCCTGTTGCTTACCTTTCCGGTCTTGATTCTACGACCCTTCGCCATGCGCCGTCCTGCCTCTTGCCTAACCGACGTTACAGTTCCCACTTGTCACCCCATCATGCCATGATTTCCCAAGTCATCCATTTGTTTTATACAGCGTCTATGTCTTCATATATGAAGTATGCTCGTGGTACAAATGCGAATAGTGTATGAACGTGACCTGAGGCGAGTGCAATTAAGCTCTCGTATCATTCCACGAGAACAGTGCGTCTTTGCCGAGCTTGTCCATTATCAACGCCTCGCTCAACTCGTGCAAGTTCTTTCCAAGCTACGCATCGCAGGCTTGTGCTGTCTCTTTCCCCACCTGACCTGGGTCCGTGAAGTAATATCCTTGCCATCCATTCTTTTCCACATCGTCAGCGGTCGCCGCCCAAAGGGTGCTCATACTGCCTTGCTCCGGGTTGCGCATAAAGGGGACAGTGATAGCCTTGAGCAAGCTCCCTACAAGGGAGCCGTAAGCTTCTTTGAACTGGTCTTGCTGACCAGTGTGAACAGCGCCGGGATGGGTCGCCGTTGCCCAAATACGATCTCCGGAAGGTTCCAGGGCTCTCTCGACAAGTGTGTACTTGGTGAACAGAATGTTTGCAAGCTTGGCTCGTGCGTAAAGCGAGACGGCGGATAGATTCTTGGAACCGATCTCCATTACCTCTTCCTTGGAGGCGAATTGGACCGAGGACGGAGCCATACGGTGCAGTTCGGACGAAATGGACACGATACGCGGGGGAGGAGCGTTGGCGAGCTTGGATGTCTTCCTCATCAACGGAAGCAACCGATTGACGAGCAAAAAGTGGCCAAGATGATTGACTGCGAAGTGGCGGTCAATCCCATCAGAGGATACGTCGAACATGTTCACGCCAATGCCCGCATCTGCGACAATCTTTATACCTCGTCAACACGCGCAGTTGGGAAAAAAATATGGATATATCATACGATGTCGAGGCGTTCCTCTTCTTCGCGGATCTTGTCCCCGACTTCCTTGACATTCTTGAGACTGCCGAGGTCACACTCGACAAAGTGGACGTCCGCCTGGTCGGAGATGGCCTTTTTGATCTCGGCTACGGCTGTGTCACCGTTTTCGACCTTGCGGGACAGCAGAAGAACTCGGGCGTGCGATTCTGCGAAAGCACGAGCGACTTCGTAACCTATGCCTGCAGTCCCGCCTGTGACAAGTACGGTCTGCGAGGCAACTCTTGAGCGAATGCGGAACGGGTCACTGGAAGACGTACCCTTCCTCGCATGTCTGTAGCAATTGTACTCTGATGCATCGTTCAGACGAATGGTTGGACGCAAGTTGAGAATGTTCGATTCTTTTGTACTAGGACGTCATTGACTCGGAAATGGCATTCAGCAATACTAATTACATGTACTTTGCTGGCGATATATTCAGATTGCATGCTATACCCTGCATTCCAAAAGGTTTTTGGGGATAGAAATGTTGCCACCAGCAAACCTGCGATGGGATGGAAGGAGAACATGTAGGAACAACTTATATTTACGGTAGGCAATCACTTTCAATTGTATACGCCCCTGTACATATCGTCATACGTTAACTCCCCATAAACGTTTTGTCATCAAGTGCAGGAGTACATCCTCCCCTGGTGTGCCGACAATACAAGCAACCTCCATGGATCCACCAAGACTGCCGTCGTGTACTGTCGGGTGGCCCAACCATTCGTCAGGACCCTTGCGGATTCCTTCACTCTCCATTTCGACTTGAGCAGGGACGGCGGTAGACTCGAGCAAGCCGTGAGATTGATGGGACTGCTCTAAAAGAGCCTGCACTTTGGATCTGTTGGCTCCTGGGGCATACGCCGTTTGATCTCCCCGTCGATCTACAACCAACATGCCACGAGTAAGTTCACCCATCCTGGAACCACGCATCAACTCTCATTCAACTTGCTTCGAAGTGATCTCGTACCTTTCAATATCAAACTTGCGTTTGACGGCAGCCCAGCCAGGTGACAGCCCAGGCAAAGCATTCTCCTCGACGACAGTTTCTGGGGGATTTTCGATGGCACACCAAACAGCGACCACATCGTGGAGTTCTATAGCATCCTTTCCGAAAGTGATCATAATTTCTCGCGCGCGCTCAAAGACTGAGCTTGTAAAGTGGACCAAGGGTGGCTTGCTTGAGCCAATGGAAGGCTTGAGGGTGGAATCGAATGTAGGGTCGACATGTTGTATGTAGAACGGGAAAGGAAGTTCGTGCGAGGTTGTAATATCTAACGTGGCTAGGACAACTCGTTCTAGTGGGAGACCACTTCCTGGCACCACAGGGCAGAGTAACTCCTTCGCCGCAAACGGGTCAGCGAAAAAGTTGACTGTGCATATCAGATAACATATTTTGACATGCACAAGGAAACGATATCTTACATTCTGCGACAGGCGCGGTGTTTCCTGGAACGTCCAAGGCACCGCCCATCATAACAACACGACCAATTCGCGTTTTTATAGTTTGATGGTGCTCGCGGTTAAGCATGGCAAGGTTTGTCGGGGGTCCGAGAACAATGTAAGTAACGCTTCTCTCAGGCCGTGATTCGAGAATATCCAAGGCAACATTGACTGGTGATTTTGTTGTCGTGATAAAATTAGAATCGAATTGACTATCCTTATCAGAGGAGACGTTGAGGTCGGGATGACGTGCAGTAATGTTGCTTAAACCATCTCTGCGGAACGTTGAGGAAAACCACAGTGTCCTTCCGAGGTGAGCAACTCACTTTCCATGAAAATATTGAGCGAAGTGGAGACCGCCATGAAGTGGGCCAAGAGGGCCAAGAGCGAGGATTGGTGGAACATTTGGGGTATAATTTGGGAACCTTTCCTTATCCTCAGGATGTGCAGCGATATGGCGGCCAACAGCCTGGTACAGCTTGAAAATGTTCGCACTGTCGGTGAATTACAATGCTGAGTAAACGTTGGGCAAATAGCAGAGCGACCCACTATGTAGCGTGGACATCAGTGTTGCCTGTGGGCCTGAGTTTATTGTATTTCATTCACTGGTTCCCAGGCAACGCACCGAAAGAGACTATGATGGCAAGGATTTCAAGCTCGGGAGAGGCGAGTGCTAACAGGCTGGACAACTGTATCTTAGAGAACTAGATTCCGACATGAACATAAAATACGGACATAGCCAGAGTATCATCTACGCCGGGGTCTGTGTCAACTTCACCCCTATGTTAAATAGATGACGCAAAATGGACATCAACCTGTGCTCACTGATGACTGGCGTCCTTGGTCGATTCGGCATACCTGTCCAGGGATGATTTAAGAGCTTATCCGGAGGGTCTATATAAGCAGGCGGAGAATGAAGTTGTATTTGGCTGACTACAGTCTGTCAGTGCTGACGAAAGGCTTGCTGACGAGTACATCCTAAGTGGGATTCGACTTGGAACACATGACTATAACCTGGGAAACGGCGGAGGGTGGTCAGTAAAACAGCAAAGAGGAGTCGCAGAAGAAGTCAGATATCTTGGTGGAAAATGGTCTCATCGGGCGAACCCTCTGAAGTAGCAAATATTGAAGAATAACATCATATAAAAGGATTGGAGATTGGAGATACTCACAAGAAGAACTACACACGTGAACAGAACTAGAGAAGGGGCACAAAAGAGAAAATGGGCGGGAATAGCCGAGAAACTGTGCAGTCGAGTCACGGTGGCTGTCACGTCACGGGAGTGAGTGGAAATGTGTGTCTCGCGATGTCGAGCGACTTTAACCAACGATGGCGGAATCACTGCGTTTCCTCGGCTCGCTGCCTGGCCACAAGGGCTGGGTCACCGCCATTGCGACCTCCTCAGAGAACCCAGACATGATCCTGACTGCTTCCCGTGGTATTTATCTTCTTTACAACCAGCACTCTTCCTCGTTTTGATAGTCCATATCGCACACAGACAAGACCATCATCGTCTGGCAATTGACCCGTGACGAAGATACGTACGGCTATCCAAAACGTATTTTGCACGGACACAACCACTTCGTCTCCGATATCGTCATCTCCTCCGATGGCCAGTTCGCCCTCTCTGCATCTTGGGATCACACTCTTCGTCTCTGGGACCTTAACACAGGCCAAACGACGCGTCGATTCGTCGGCCACAGCTCAGACGTCCTTTCCGTCAGCTTCAGCGCTGATAACAGACAGATCGTCTCCGGGTCCCGTGACAGGACCATCAAGCTCTGGAATACCCTCGGAGAATGCAAATATGATATCAAGGATGACGGCCATACCGAGTGGTGCGTGATCCCTAACATCCCTCTTTTCATCGTCCTGACTCTGTTCACAGGGTATCTTGCGTGCGGTTTAGCCCCAACGTCATGAACCCCGTCATCGTGTCTTGCGGTTGGGACAAGGTGGTCAAGGTGCCGTCATTGAGTTCTTGAACTCACATCGTAAATCCTCATTCCCGGTACAGGTCTGGGAACTCTCCAAGTTCAAGTTGAAGACAAATCACTATGGCCACACCGGCTACATCAACACTATTTCTGTCTCCCCCGATGGCTCTTTGGCCGCATCAGGTGGCAAGGATGGTATCACCATGCTCTGGGACTTGAATGAGGGCAAGCACCTCTACTCCCTCGAGGCGGGTGACATTGTCAACGCCCTCGTTTTCTCCCCCAACCGTTACTGGCTATGCGCTGCAACCGCTAGCTGTGTTAAAATTTTTGATCTTGAGAGCAAGTACGTTGCATTCATTATTAATACGGAGCTCTGTGCAAACTTTATTTTCTTAGATCGATCGTCGACGAACTCAAGCCTGAATTCGTAGACGTTGGCGCTAACTCGCGGGAACCCGAGTGTGTGTCGATCGCATGGTCTGCTGACGGCCAGACATTGTTCGGGGGCTTCACTGACAACCTCGTTCGTGTCTGGACTGTTACTGCTTAAAATTCCTCATGGGAAGTTGTGCGAGGGAGGACGGGCGCAATCCTCTATGTATCCTCATTCCTTTAGCTGGCATATCAAATCGTTACGATCTCATATTTGCACGTTACGACGGTGCGCGAATCAAAGGAGGGATAGTTTGGCGAGTCAAGCTATTCGAATATTGTAACGTGTATTACTCTCCCTCGGCTTCTATCATGTTGCGCCTCCGCTCGTTGAAGTCCCAGCGATCAAGTCCTCCGAAATCGATCCTGATAGCTCCCGAGGACAAATTGACCTGAAGTTCGCAGATGTGTGATACGCGTGCTCGCCAGCTATCTCCTCTTTGAGTTGGATGAGTTTTGCACAAGACTCGGTAGAGGATCATGACAGCTTACGTCGCTGTACCGTACATGTCACCGCTTTGGCTAACCACGCGCACACATTGATCGATGTTTGACTTGGTGTCATATACCCATACATTCTTCCCTCTATAAAATTCTTGCCAACCGTGAAAGTCCACGAGCCTGTTCGGGGGACGAATGCGGCTTGTGTCATGAGGGGGGATTGGGGACGGGCGAACATCAACATCGTTGAATAGGCGCAAAACTATCAGGTTCGAGGTGCCTGCTAGCAGCTCGCGTTCTTGCGGAGAAGATGGATTTACGATGTGGAAGATCGCTGGAGGAGCGTCCTCGTCCTCGTCATCACTGTCGTCCTGTTCGTCCACGTTGTCGGGTTGACTTGACGCATTCTGGTCTACATCGTCGCTTCCTAAGATGAGTTCCTTCTCGCTGTCCTGAAGACGAGTACAAAACGCTGCCCAGGAAGGTTCATCGGAAAAATCAGTGCGGATAACGAGACCCAATTCAGGCACATCGCGAGTAACCCCATCCAACGGGTCGGGATCAGTCTCGGATTCCGCAGTGGATATCGATTCTGGAAAGACGTCCTGAGAATCGAGTTGATCAGTGTAGCTTGGGGGAGACACCAGAGAAGTACTTACATGCCACGGTTGACGTAGTGAGTCCGAACCACCTGACCCTACTGCGGCCCAGAACTCCCGTGCTATCCTCAATCTCCATTTTCTGCGACCCTCTGCTGGGTAACGTTGTTTCGTTTCAGCGTAGTTTCGCTGACCCGATCTGTGAGTACCGATTCCTTTGATGCGCACTTTTGCACTCACGACAATATACGGAACGAGAGGTGAGTCAGGTGAGGACATCGCCAATTTAAAAGGTGGAGACGCGACCCCAAAGTTTGGGTTGAAACTAAATACGCCGAGCAATTGCGGACCGATCGCGGGTCCGATGGTTACTCGACCCCGTCCCTCAATTCACCATTTAGTGACTGAATCGCTCGTGAGTTCGAGTCCCATCAAATGTTGACCTGTCATGTCACGGTTCTCTGTCCCGAGACTCGCACACCAGGTTGGACACGGACCGAGACAGCCCGGGCAGACGAGTCCGCATGATCACCTCGCGGGCAGTCACATCAAGTTACCCCACACCCTAACCCCAATTGTATCTCGCTCGCTTATCCCAGTGGCTCCATTCGCACTGCCCGGTATCCGCGGCACCTTACGCTACATCTCAGCGATTGGCCGCTGTCGTCATGAGCGAGCAAAAGCGGACACGAGCATCGTGGTGCATCCCAGGCTCCCGCCGTTGCGGATATGATCGGTTATCCGTCAAGTAACAGAAGATGAGAACCGAATACGGATCCATCTCCGTGTGTATTATTTCCGCCGTTCCGGAACTAGAACAACTAACCCATCGATATAAGCAGCAAAGCTGCTTCTTGCGAGTGTTGTTCCTGGTCTCTCGTTTCCCTGATCAGCTCAAGCCCTTGCACAAGAATGGCACCTCCCAAGGGAACGACTGGTGTGTTCAGTCCTTTGGCGGCTCGGGATCATTGTCTTATCCAAGGTGCTGCCGTTAAGGATCTCAACTCAGCCGGCGACAATGGGGTTACGCTTTCGCCCTCGTGACGACACTTTTCTTTACTTGTGAGTTGTGCGCCGATTCCACTCCTAACCAGAAGGCTTAACGAACCTGACAGGGGGTTTTGCGTATGGTGTGAGCGTTACATTGTATCCTTCGCGAAGCTCGATGCCAACAGCAGTTTCTTCGCTAGCTTCTTGATGTCCTCAATGCTCACTTCCAAACCGTGTTCGGTATAACAAAGCTGCAGAGCACTCTGCTTCAGCTGGCCTATTTCGTGAGCAAACCGGCGTGTGGATTTAAAATTTCCGTTTGACGAGGGCGTATCAGGGAGCATACTTCGTATGGGCACCTTTCGCAGGCTTCTTCGTGGGTTTTTCTCTCCATAAGTTCGGATTGCGCTGACCCTGAACAGATGAAACGAATAGGATACAAGGTAACTTGTTCCGAGAAAAGTCGGTTCTTGCCGTTGATCGGATGGATAGAAAGGCATTCATATTGGTTTGAGTCTATATTCTCTCGGTGCCATATTCTTTTGGCCATCTGCCAAGTTTGAGAAATATGGTGGATTCGTTGGAAGTACCTTTGTCATCGGTGCGTGAATCGTCCCCTTCAGCGTAGACGTCATTCTGAGTGAGCCATGATCATCATGTCTTAGGTTGTGGTCTGTCTACTCTCGAGGTCGCGGCAAACTCCTACATCTCAGTTTTGGGAACCCCTCAGTATGCAGCTGCTCGTCTCAATTTCAGTCAAGGCTTTCAAGGAGTGGCTTCCTTTTCCGGACCTCTCATTGCAGCGCGATGGTTCTTCACTGGCGCGAATGCAACCTCTCTTGGTACAGTGCAGTGGTACGTTCCGTATGCTCATTTCGATGCAATCGAAGCTGATCTGAATGTGTAGGGTTTATCTCGCTGTCGCAGGTCTTGGTATCTTTCTCAATGTATTGTTCTTGTATGTCGCCTCTATCTTTCACCATTCTCGCTTTATAACGTTCTTCAGCTTCGCCAATCTACCTGAAATAACCGAGGATGCCCTTGCCGAGGAGATGCAAGACGTAGGAGTGCAGGAGGACCAAGGTCCATTCTGGAAACAGTACCGCTGTGTCTTTGGTTTTGTCGCACAGACCGCCTACGTGTACGTTTTTGGTGGATTTTAGGCGGATTTTGTATCTAACGCGGTACTCAGTGGAGCACAAGTCGGTGTAGCTGCCTTTGCCGTCAACTTCTTCGTTGATCAAGGAGTTGGTATCAGCCAATCCAAAGCGAGTGATTTGTTTTCGTTCTGCCAAATCACTTTCACCGTCGGACGGTAAGGTTATTTCTTAACGATTGACAGGAGAGTATGACGTTGGTCCCTAGATTCGTTGGTGTGGTGATCTTGAACTTTGTCGACCCAGCTCTCTTGCTTGCAATCTATGGCTTCTTCTGCAGCTTGTTTTGTCTCTTGGTCTCACAACTGCCAGGGTATGGTGCTATCGGGTGCATATTCTGCCTGTTCTTCTTCGAGTCGATCTGCTATCCATGTATTTTCACCCTCGGTACCAAGAACCTTGGCAAATACACAAAGAAGGGGTCGGGTTTGATCGTCATGGTGAGTACATTTCCGCATACTCTCCCGCCAGCTTACAAATTGATGGTAGGGAGTTGGAGGCGGTGCCTGGTACCCACCCGCGCAGGGTGCATTGGCCGATTTGACATACACTCGCCGGTCATATCTTGTCCCGATGTCAGGGTACATTGCAATGATGTTGTACGCCATGTGAGTGATGATGGATTCTCGTAGAACGCTTGTTTCTAAGGTTCCTCTAGTGGCCTCGTAGTTGACCAGGCAAGGAAGACTGGCTTCACGTTCAGAAATAGAGATGAGCTGTCCGAGAAGAAAGCAGCATTGGAAAATGCCCTTCAGCCTTCGACGATGATGCTATCCCAGACACCCCACGAGGGCAAAGTAGTTTCGTGGGGGAAGTCTGAGGACGGGGATGCAGATAATTAAAGCAGCTTATTTGGTGTTCCGATGATTTTAACGATATTTCCGGACGTATACCAATGAAATTCCAACAAATCTCCATCAGACGTTAGCTACCTAGCAGTGAGTAACATGTGGCCGGCGGGTCCGTGGCTAAACTGCCGAGGGCCTCGAGCCTGCTAAACGGTCCACGACCTACAATAACTCCATCACTGGTTAATTCGATGCACCACCAGAATCACTCACTGGTCGTATGTAGGGCAGTGATAGGAAAGTGCCGACGAAAGGGAGTTGTCGCAAGAATGTCAGGACGACGGGAAAGAAGTCACTAGATCGTAAAGATGTGAGAGACACGTGATGATCGTTTGCAACAGACAACCCTACCCAAAGAGGTTCAAGAATCCAAAGGTCTCTACGATCATCCCGACGAATGGGTATTTGAAAAAGACGAGTAGAACGCCACCGAGAAAGCATATCGTTCCACGCAGTTTTTGCTTGCGAGAAAAGAAATAAAATGTTTTCTGGGGCCCGATGATGAGTGTGAGGCCTGAGAGGAACAGCATCTATGGTGGAAGGGTGGAAGGGTGGAAAGTGAGTACTCGAGTGCCCGGACAGGTTGACGCGAAGGTGTACTGACATTTCCGAGCGCAAGCAGGGCAGCGTCGAAGAAGAGCATTATCCCCAGGAACATGAACAATGTCCCAAACGTGGTGAGTGCGACACCGATTTCTGTGCATGGAAATTAGTTGGTTGAACAGGCTGGCGAGTGAGGGTCAGCAGGACACCGACTTTGTGCATCAGAGAGCCACATTGTAGATGTGTTTTTTGACGATGGTCAAAGGGTGAGTAGTCGTGAGCTCGTCGTGCACGTCGGTGCTCGGATTTGTCGCGTGCGCAAGGACACGTCACCGCCACCACAACGGTAGTCGTGGCACTATTCCGTCGTCGAACGGTAGTAATAAAGTCAATGAAGGTAGTGGTACTAGCATCAGCAACATCTGCTACATAATCCTAATAAAAACAAAGGAATGTCCGCCTCACATACTACCCCACAAAAAAGCCCAGCACGATCCTCGCTACGGGCACGGAGTCCCCACAGAGGCTGCGCAAAACATTTCGATATTTCGAAAACCACTCGTTTGCGCTGGTTCGTTATCGCCCACCCACGCTCTGACCCCGCTACATCGTCTGGTCCGCACATACAGCGCATCATCCCAGGCGATGACGACGGGGCAGTGCCGTGATGTCCTACAGAGTTGGGACAGGTCCAACCCACGAGGGGATGGGGGCCCTGCAAGACACCATCGAGGGGGCTAAAGGAGCAACGGAAGAGTCACACCTCCGCATCACCATATCCGTGTCACGAATGCTGTGTGCCCTGTTACCATTACAACACATCACTGCAGCAGAAGCAAAAAAAGTTGATGGCCGACTCTGTCTCGTAATGAGGCCTTGAGGTACGAGTGATCAATGAAGCGACTGTCTTTGGCCAAGCGACCGAAAGTGGCGCAGCGACACCTCTTAAGTCCTCTTAGACCCGTGCCACTCGCACTCGTTGGCATCCAGTAGGACAGTTTGTGCTCGAGTTTTCACCCACCCATCACACCCTGGTCGTCCGCCTTCTCCTCGTTCCACTGGGTTCCATGAACCCTGGCTTTGTGTGTGAAGTGTTTTTCCCACCCACCCTCACAGCTCACCAACTTCGACCCAGGACAGCTCGTGGAGCCAGACAGCGCCTCGCGTTGCCACCCGCCCACATCCTCATCAACCTCCATGAACGCGCCCGTACACAAGCGACGTTTAAAGAATAACAGCCGATGGTCTGGGTCACAAATAACCCTAGGCACATCTCGGCTATAAATCAACTATTTCAGCGCTTTCTCTTACCCTGAACCATTAAAATGGGTCGGATCAGCAGAGGATGGCATGCCGAGCCGTAATTCAGTAGAATGACTTTATAATCTCTTGCGAAGAGACTGAAACAGGCACCCCCATTCACCCCTTCATGACGATGGCTGGGTCATCACCGCAAAACTGTAAGTCCCAGCCCAATCCTATCCCTTCCTGCCTTCGTTGACATGTCCTTGGTAGTTAAGAGTGAGCCTACGCCCTCGACTCAGACACTATTCGACAGATGGCGACAACTCCTTCCAATGTCGCTTCAACACACCAGGGCCCCCACTATCACTTGCTACGACAACCTCGGAAATGCCAAAACCCACGGGCTAGAACAGCGATACGTTAGTCCTACCACAGGTGTATGCCGCAAGCTCGTCATCCAATCTGTCCACCCACGGGCGCCAAACGAGCGTCCCATCAGCGACAACACAGGCCATGTGAGCAAGCTCGCCCTCTGGCTCATGTCGACCAACCCTTTTCGTGGTCGCGAGTTTTTCATATGGACAGGGACTTGGTTGGTGTTTGAGGTTAAGCTGTTGTGGTATTTTCTCTGGCTGTGCGTACAGCTGGTCGCCCAACTGTTCTTCATAGATTTGCCAGAAGACTCGACGGATGACGCGGAGCCATATAACACGGGTTACTACAAGCCTTACGTCCGCGACTTCAGCGGTCAGCTCTGGGAAGCGCGTTCGAAGATGGAGTATTCCTCTCGCGTCAAGGGTGAAGACGAAAAAGAAAGAGGCATTATAACGCGCTCGCTCCACCCCCGCCTTATCATCATTCACGATCCTAGTCGGAATGAATGGGTCCGATGCACAGACCCCAGCATCATCAAGAAGAAGAAGTACCTCGCCATCTCGTTCCGTGCTGCCGATGTGTATACTCCTGGTCCTGACGAGCAGAGGGAAAAAGAGCAGTTCAAACAGGAAGTTCGCCTCGTAACTCTCCAGCAGCATTATGACGCGTACTGGCTTGACTTGGAGTGCATCGGGGATACGCCGGATGAGAAGAATCTCGACGTCTA
This sequence comes from Boletus vermiculosoides, assembly GCA_038091015.1. NCBI lineage: Eukaryota > Fungi > Basidiomycota > Agaricomycetes > Boletales > Boletaceae > Boletus > Boletus vermiculosoides. Next base: position 16,670 of record JBBPNR010000496.1, read on the forward strand.
TTGCATGGCAGACGTCTACCGTGGCGCAGAATCCACCCTGATCATGCTTGGGAAGTCTAGCGAAGGCGAAGAGGCCGTATGGGAGCGTTGGGGGGGAAGGGTTTGGACGTTTCCCGAAGCGCTCCTGAGCCAACGTCTCTTGTACAAGTATCGTGACCGTGACGAGATCAACTCCGTCACGCTTCACCAGCTGGCGAACTTGGCTTATCCCAAACATGCCTCGGAGCAAGCTGTCATCAATGCTTACAGCGGGAGAGACCCATTGGAGAGACTTGAGCGTCTTTCGCGCCTCAAATCTGCGATATGGGCCCGTGGCATTAGTGTCGCTAGCAAACCATCTCCGATGCCCATTGAGTCTATTCCCTTTCAACCCTTTCCCGGCAGTTCGACCCTCCAAAAAAACCCTCCCAGGAGTGGCCCACACGCAGCAGAGCGTGTGTACGCGCTCATGGGCTTCTTTGATCACCGCATCCAGCCCAATTATGGCGAAAGCGAACTAAAGGCACTAGCGCGCTTATCCATAGCCAACGACAGCGACCGTATCGCAGAGCGTATGGTGTCCCTCTTACCCTCCGAGCCCCACCCAGACGCATGTTGGTACGCTGACGACGACATCTACGGTGCAGATCTTTGGGACATCCTCCCCGAGATCCAGGTTGCAGGAGTGACCGACGGTGGTGCGCTCGTGGTGGATGGATGTCGTGCAGCGTGCATCCGATGGAAGGATTTCCCACAGATTTCATTTGACAAGACAAGTTCGGTGAGGAGGACAGTGCTCGCATTCATCCCCTACCTCGCTTGGCCAATTCTCGTTGTTGGCATTGTGTTGGTGTTGATGACGATCTCGGTCAAGGGTGGGGTCGCGCTGGCCGTGATCGGGATTGCGCTACTTTTGGCCTCGCCGAGGCTGTTCGTGATCAGTGAGGCGGGCCGGGTACTCGACCCACAACCGTGGTTTATTGGTGTTAGAGGCGTCCTCCACGTCGATGTTGCGGCAAAGCATCTCTACGGCGGCGGGAACAAGGGGCGCTATCGGCGCATTGATTATACACCGAGCGGTTCAAAATTCGCAGTGCCTGGCCAAGGTGCAGTTCGTGAGGGCGCCGACGAGCAATATGACAAGGCCAAGTTAGCAGAAGAACAAGGTATTCCGATGTATACGGTGGTCGACACGTACGCGGGGGCAGTATATTACTTTACTGCGGAGAGACCGCCGACGGTGTGTCTGTTCACTGGAAGGGAAGGTGGGCTTGGAAGGTTTGTGTTGTGTTCGGAGAGGTGCAGTGTTGGCGAGTTGCACAAGGAGACTGTACTTAGGATGCCGACGGAGATCAGTCAGAGGATGGAGATGTGTGGATGGGTTGCGCTTGGATGAACGGCGGTGAGGTCCTTGTCCTGACTAATGTGCATACAGTACTCGTGGATAGTCGTCTTGTGATACCGAAGGTCATTAATATATACCATGCGTCCTGGAGCGTTTACGGGGTGGTTATCACTACATTACCGCAAAGCGCCACAAATGGCCGCCAAGCCAGCTAGTAGTCGCAGCCTACGACAGTACGATTGTCATGAAGACGATTAGAAACGTACGTATGGTATCATCGCCTGTACTAGATAGTATAACGATGCATTACAGTCCATTGGTAATGCAGTTTACAATAGAAAGTATAGAAACTTGAATAAATGAAGCTTTCGAGGGCCGTCCATGTTTGGGTATCAAGAACATGCATGCTCCAAATGTTGGGGGGGCGTGAAACCCTATCCCTAGCAAACCACTCCACCTTCTCGCTTCTGTACTTCCCTAGCAGCAATGACCCTGTCGTACGACTCCTTCAGCGGGCTTCTATGCGTGAGAAAAGACATATGGGCGCTCAGATAAGGTGGCGGTAGTAGCGGATGGACTGCCTCCAAACCGACAGAGATGCTGGCAGGAGGAAATTTGGCAGTGTATTGCGGAGTGGATGGACGTGTCGTCGGAAGGTATGCCAGCGAGGACAGTGCTTGGACGGATGAAGAAGAATTGGAGGACATTGAAGAAAGCGTTCGGTGGCGGTCGTGCGTTCTTCCGAAGAGATGAGGTTGGACCTGTGATTGAGTCGGAAGCGTGGCCACCGAACGCACAGAAGAAACTGATGTTCGACGATTTGGTGAAGACTGTACACATGTCGTCCTCACACTGGATGGGGAAGTTGACAGTTTGTCGGTCTCATCACGACCTGGTGACGACACGGGAGATGCTTCCGAGGTGACCGTCAACGGGGCGAGGGGTACCACTTTGGATGTCATAGGTACACCCTGACCAAATGATTGTCCCCGGATTAGAGGGTGTGGACGTAACGGTGTTTCTGGTCTACTTGTAGTAGAATGCATGGAGGGAGGCCGTGTCATCGATAGGCGTTTGTGCGATGGGTGATGCGTCCGATGAATGGGGGAGGTATTCGCTGAGCGTGTCTCCATAACGCGTGGTTCAGTGAAGGGAAGCTGTGTTTGAGGGGCCGGCTCCGTATGACTGGATAGTGGCGCAGCCACTGTTTGCGAAGCCTGAGGCCCACGTGCAGCTGACACAGATGTCTTCGCCGGCGCTTCTGGAGCACGGATAGTAGGCACGCGAGACAACGACTGAGGCTGCGCCCGCGGCGTATCTGGACGTGGTATGAATTCGTCGACGGGTGGGCCCGTGGGTACGGACTTGCGTTGGTCGACGGGTGTCTGGCCGCTATCCGAACCAATACTGTTTGGTGTCGCAACACCGCTTTCGCTGGACACCCATTCGTCGTCATCATCCACGGGAGGGCTAGCAAGAGTGAAGCCACCCTTGGTCTTTCCCCCCTGTTGGCGTTGGGTTGGGGGCGGTGCATAACGGTGAGCCTGTAGGTGTTCTCTGGAAGCCACCCGTGCCGTACTGTTTACCCTCGGAAGGGGTGACGCATTTCGTGAGTGCGACTAGGGGAAATGGGCAAAGAAAATTTTTTAGATCAAACTATCGAAAGAAAAAAAAAAAGACGATGGATCAAGGGAAACGTACGTCGTGTCCATAGCCGGTTTTCTTTGTTTTTTCGGGCTGCTTTGGCGGTGCTGGATCTTTCTGAGTAAAATGTAGATTCAATGCAGCCTTGGAAGAACCGGTCGAGGAGGAGCGGGAATGAGTGCGGGGAAGACCCGTTGGGCCCGTACGATGAGCCTTTGGCGCCATGAAGGGAGTGGTACGAATTGGTTCTCCGCTGTTTTGCCGCTTTATATCTCCACACTGCTTGCTTATCGCACTCGACCGACTTTCATAACGACTGCCATCTCGACAAGTGATAGGACGAGGGCACAATCAGACCCACGAGGCAGAATGCATTCTAGTGCCCCTATGGGGTTTACGCAGATCAGCGCGCATGGCGATGCGTCGTTCCAGACTTTTTACACAGGCATCTTTACTCCATCTGTCGAGCCCAGTGTTCTTGCTGGAACTCTCAGAAGCCTCAGCCAGTATCTCGGATCTGAGTACATTGCCCAGGACTCAGTGTTTCAGATACATCCACTCAACACACAATCCGTGGTGAATGATTCATGAAACCTGTACGAACGTGCTTGATGCCCGGCAATTAAATCACTGCCACCTCGTAAATGTTTATCTGATTAGATTAGATGTTCTATGAAACTTTACGGTAAAATAATTCCCGCGCGTTCACATCAAACTCATCTCTCCACATTGACGAGTCCGAGTTGGCATCATGGAGAGAGTGCACTTTCAACAAGAGCAGGCGAGTCCAGAGCAGGCTTCCCTTTGAAACCCGTCTCATACAACAGCCAGATGCTCGCAGAGCTCAAGGACCTGGTCCAGAAAAGTCTTTTCACCCAAGTACGTTACGCGGAAGCTAGTTCTGTACAGTTCCAACGTCAGAGCAAACATTCATGTCTCATGTCGTGTAGGCTGAAGTAAAACAAATCTTGAAAAAACGGACTCAGTTCGAAACTGCCCTTGTGCGTCGAGTCGCAAAGAAGAGTGACTTTTTGCGGTATGCCGCGTATGAAATGGGCCTCGAGCAGTTGCGACGAAAACGACTCCAACGGCTGAGTATGTGCTCGGATCTGCATCTTATGTTATCGACAATGTTCACGCTACTTTCCAGACCTTCCAAAGTTAAAGTCGACGATATCGGACTATGCACTCGTTCGGAGGCAGTTCCAAATATTCGAGCGTGCACTCAAGAGATTCAAGTCAGATGTCGGACTCTGGATACAGTACATCCAGGTGGCGAAACGCGAAGGAGCACGCGCTTTAGTGGGGCGAATCACCGCACGGTAGGGCTCAGTGTTCTGTGGCCAGGAAATGCGACTAACCTCGAGAGGGGTGCTTAGCGCTCTGCAACTTCACCCTCATGTCCCTTCCTTTTACATTTTAGCTGCATCACACGAATTATCGCACATGTCACCGTCTGCCGCTCGCTCTTTGCTACAGCGTGGGCTCCGGCTGAATTCAGACAACGTGGACATGTGGAGGGAGTACATCCGGATGGAACTTGGTTTCATTGAAGGGATGCGAAGACGATGGAATGTTTTGGGAATTAACGTGAAGGAGGACGAGAGAATCCGCGTAGGAAAAGGGGTCGAGCCTGACATCGAAATGGGCGGTGATGACGAGACCGTCGTCATTGATGAACAGACGGAAAAGCCACCGGACGAAGTCATAGCCGCCGAGAAGGGTGGAGATGAGGGTGAAGCTGCACGCAAAGCGATCATGGATGGTGCCATCGTCAAGTCCGCATTGTCAAGTGCAGCAAAAGGTGTGTATATTATGCTGCATCCTTGAACAAAACTTGATCAAGTTTTCCATCAAGCATTACCCACAGTAGAGCTCTTTGTGGAACTCGAAGCGCTCATTCGCAGTTATCCATGTCAGCCCCGTCTTCGTACCACACTATTGGACCATGTCTATTCCCTTCTGCAAGAAGTGTTGCCCGATGATCCTCGTGCGATCCAAATGGATGCTACCAGACAACTCCGTGAACTTGCTCTCCCAAAAGAAGACGACAAAGATATTGTCGAAGATGATCCTTGTTTTGTGGACAGTGAAAAGTTAATCGATGCTCTCCAATCTGCTAACGAGCGGCTTTCAACGGCCGTCAAGGCCTCTTGGGGGACTTTCATGAAGAGTGACGTTCGCACCGCTACTTATCCCAGTATGTCAGAGATATATGCAGATTTTGTATCGGAATGGTGTCGGTCTCCGACACTAGAGTCCAACTTGGTGAGGCACATTCCTGATCTCGTTCTTGCCTCGCTAGATAATCACGACTACGTCACAGAAACAGTATTTAATAGGGTCTCTACAGACCCTGGCACAGGCCTCCGGCGCATTACCAGTCTTGCAAGCCGCGTACATCCGTTTGCTCCTACACGACAACACGTCGCCAAAGAGAACATTGAGGTTTGCCAGGAAGTATTCGGTTGCTTCTTCCTCCCCAGGGGTATGGCTTGCCCGGCTAGATGCAGAGAATGCGTGCGACCAGGGCAACATCAAGTCAGCCTGGGCGTCTGCACGCACCGCAGTGGCTGCAAACCAAGATGTTAACGAAAAAGTCTGGTTGTGGGGACTTGACCGCCAGCCAAGTAACACAGAAGATCAGCAAGCTGTCTACGAGGTAAAACTATCCTCGTACACGTGGGTCCCGATCACTGACACGAATCTGTTGCACAACGAAAAGGATCTATTGAACGACAGTATGAAAAATTCGGCCACACGGACTATTCACGAGACCTTGCTCCTTCGATATGTTTCTGAGGCGATATACTCTCAGGGGACCGACAACGCCACGCGTCTCAAGTTGATACGGCGTATATCTAGCGCGTATCTCCCCACCGCAGCTGTCTGGGAGCGCGTCTTCACGCTCGAACATGCACGCGACGATCTTGCAGACAAGTCGCTTCTTCGGGCAGTGTATGAATATTGGCGAGCTGTGGACGGGATTTCGGCAGCATCAG
>JBBPNR010000497.1:0-22553 GCA_038091015.1 Boletus vermiculosoides
GTGACAAGGCAGTCAGAAGTCACAATTTCATTTATGGGCAGATCATTGATCAGTGTTGCCTGAAAGGTGGGGCCCAATGTGATGCATTCTATACAGTATCTCCTCAAGCATCTCACTGCCACGTGAGATATTGTTTGTGGTGTGAGATCAGGGTTTGGAACAGGATCCAAGGTTGAGAAAACTTCCACTCAAATTTGGGGAAGTTGTGGTGGTAGAAGTCCTGGTCCAGAGGGAGTTCCAGGTACTTGAGGGTCTCTCAGATGTTTGCTATCCTGAAGCTGTCCAGTTGATTGGACAGAGGATGTTTGGGAATAGGACAAGTGAGAATCAGCATCTTTGTCAAAAGGAGGTGGCAATGGAGATGAATGTGAAGGTGAAAGTGGTTCCAAAGAAGGCAAAGGAGGAATGTTTAGAAAAGAGAGTTGTTCTGATTAAGTATAATATTGGGTTCACTCTTGGATCAGCAGAGTAGGAGGTAGGTTCTCCTGATCAGAATGATTCAGAAAAGGAAGTAGAATGTCACTGATGGTAATGACCTTGGTCTAGTGGGTATAACTCTGGCATCAAAGAGAGCAATTGCTTCTGTAATGGATCCAGTCTAGGCCTCAGGTGACGGTTGGTTAATGTCTGAATAAGGCAGATAATTTATATGGATGACTGGATAAGCGAGATGTTGGATAAGAGGTTCTTCAGGACCTCTTCAAAGAGTGGTGATACCTCATTCAGGATGACAACAATATTGTCCTCATTCTAGCATTCTTCAGCAACAAGTGACAGTACAAGAGATTTGGAAAAGGGCACCAGGAGTAACAAGACAGTTTGGACTGTTATTCTCAACTGGTTGGACATGGATTCTAGAGGGTCTAGACATATGGATTGTAGAAGGTCTGGCCTGTTCTGAATGGGGGGCTGGGAGGTCAGGGAGGTCATGAACCTCTTTAGTCTCAACTACAATATAGATTGAATATTGTCATGAGTCTCTGATAATATGATGATAAAGTTGGAACATGGCAGGAAGCCTGCAACAATTAATGTCTTCAGGGTCTGATTGGCACATGAGCAACTCTCCAGCCATAATGATCCAGTTAAACCCAATGAAAGAAGAATCCTAAATGGGCCATATAATCATGCAAAGCATGGTGTTTCCCAGCAAATAAAGTGCCATGATGACATCATGAATTAACCAATGAACTTGCAAGAACTATGGAGTGGGAGGCATCGCAAAAGGTGTAAAGACAAGGCTTTCACACAAGTGCATGAAGATGAGACTTGAGGGTAAAGATGAACTCCTTTGAACTCCACTTATCAAGCAGGGCTCATAACCTATCAAAGTTCACTGGGGGAACCTCAATGTTGCACAAAAAGTGGCAAGGGATTGATCCTAGTGGGAATACTCACTAGGGGAATAGTCCAGAGGTTAATGGAAGTCAACCCTTGAGGGATAGTAGCTCAAATAATAAACAAATAAGGTACTACCTATGTAGTAGGTCTCTTAGATATGAGAGACTGTGGTTGAGAGGAAAAAATAGTGGATTCAACTCTCAGATCTTGGGGTGCTAAGACCTTAGTTTATATACCTAAAGAGGGTGGTTCATGCAAGTACATAGTGCCTAATGCAGTAAAAGCATACTGCCTAATATGGTAACTTTAGGGTGGGCATGGAAGGTTATAGAATGACATGGAATATGTATAGTAAGCATGATTCCTAATGATGTGTCATGCCAAGAGATATATCAGTCAGCTATATGAAATAGTGGAGCATATGCTGTAGGAGCCTCTAGCTCTCTACAGTTACAGTGACTCCAAAAACCCTTTCCATACCAAGACACGATGTGGTGCATGAAGCACACCACCACACAGTGTGGGAATTCCACTTGGCTTTGGTGGAGTCATAAATAGTACATACTCTTGGCTACACAATTGCCCTTTAGGTCATGTGATTCTGTCCACAGGCCATGGAGATATGGCCAATTTAAAACAGAAATACCATGAAAAGGGTTTTTTCACTTTTGAACTGATGACCAGGATCTCAGTCAAATCATGGGATAATTGCCTTTGTTTGTGCCTACAAACAAAGATATACATATCAATAGTATGTCTGAGTTTAAAAAAGTTCACACACTTCTGGATTCTCAACCATAATCATGGTCAAATCCCTCTCTTTTGTTCAATAAAGCACCATTCTCTTTTTGCTTGATGCTGGCTGCTCTGGTGAAGCAATTGCCAAGAAAACTGGTGTGAGCTCTTTTGCCACATCAAAACCTTGCTCCAAAGACCATGTTTCCCTTCCAAATGCTATTGGGGGTCATTCTTTCAAGCTTTTCCCTACTAACATTTGGCATGTCCAACATCTTATCACCTCTGGCAAAGCTGAAAATGCTGTCTAGGTGACCAAAACACTCATCAACATCATCAACCAACCCCTCTCTGCAAATACCATCTGCCTTCATCTGAAGAAAGCTGGTACAAAAGTTGTGGTCAAGTCCAAACACTTCCTTCTCTCTATTAGATATTATAAGATTCCTCTTTCCTGCACTTTTCCATGTTCATTTATGCCTGTCTGACCCTAGGCAATTGATTTTGGTCTCATTTACCTTTTTCAGTCCTTTATAGTCCAATTCTTGTGGGCATAGGCAAAGTTCAAGTGTGCTTTATAATGCCTTCTAGAGAGAAGGAGGTATTTAGACTTGACCACAACTTTTGTACCAGCTTTCTTCAGATGAAGGCAGATGGTATTTGCAGAGAGGGGTTGGTTGATGATGTTGATAAGTGTTTTGGTCACCTAGACAGCATTTTCAGCTTTGCCAGAGGTGATAAGATGTTGGACATGCCAAATGTTAGTAGGGGAAAGCTTGAAAGAATGACCCCCAATAGCATTTGGAAGGGAAACATGTTACGGTTAACGAGGAGACCCCTTATCAATTTCCTCCTACGACTCCTCCTCCTCACCCACCGACTCCAATCCCCTCATCGGTCACCCCACCTTCCCATCTTGACCATCCAGGGACCTCCCTATTCTCCTCCCTCTTCTCCAACCTAAGGGACTACGACATCCCTGCCTCCACGTGGGCCGATCTGCTGGATGAATCCCTCTTCGAGGGTTGACCATCGGACGGACATCTCCGGATACACCGCCATCTCCACTGCCCTCAGCAGTCCCCATCTCTCCTCTCTACCTTCGGATACTTCCTTTCCTCACTGCCTTTGGCAGTATTCCTTTCTTCACTGCCCTCGGCAATCTCCTTTCATCTCTGACTCATCCTTACTTATTATGACTTGTCCACAGACACTGCCTCCTCATAGCCTCTCTCACAGCTATTCATATCCCCCTTATTCCACGGTTCGTTTATCTCACATGCCTCGCGACACGACACGTCTATTTCCTTATTTATACTTCGGACTCCGATACTGGCCCTAAACGTCCTCAGTATATATATTAGGGCGCTGCCTGTATCCCTCTCTTTCTCTAACCTTAATCTACACTATTTCGTGTGGACTTCTGTTCCTCGAGATCCCCTCCCTCGTGCCTCGCCTCACTGCTGCTTCGCCCTCTACTCTTCCAACTCCTGGCCAGTCCAGGTACTGCTAGCTATCGCTAGGCCGTTCACACTTAACTCCTATATGGAGGTGCCCAAGTGTAGGAATGAGGTCTTGACTTAACTCCTTCCAGGAGAGGCCAAGTCGACATTACACGAACGTGTACCATTGTTACAGGTCATAACAAAACATGGTCTTTGGAGCAAGGTTTTGATGTGGCAAAAGAGCTTACACCAGTTTTCTTGGCAATTGCTTCACCAGAGCAGCCAGCATCAAGCAAAAAGAGAATAGTGCTTTATTGAACAAAAGAGAGGGATTTGACCATGATTGTGGTGGAGAATCCACCAGCATGTGAACTTTTTTAAACTCAGACATACTATTGATATGTATATCTTTGTTTGTAGGCACAAACAAAGGCAATTATTCCATGATTTGACTGAGATCCTGGTCATTAGTTCAAAAGTGAAAAAACCCTTTCCATGGTATTGCTGTTTTAAATTGGCCATATCTCCACAGCCTGTGGACAGAATCACTTCACCTAGGGAGCAATTGTGTAGCCAAGAGTGTGTACCAGTTATGACTCCACCAAAGCTATGTGGAATTCCCACACTATGTGGTGGTGTGCTTTGTGCACCACATCATATCTTGGTATGGAAAGGGTTTTTGAAGTCACTGTATACTAGGTACTTTAGGGTAGGTATTGGAGCCCTAAAGATAAATAAGGAAGTGGATGCGTCACGTCGTGTAGCACATAAGATAAACAGTCAGGATATAAGGGGAAACGTATAGCCCACAAGAGAAGGCTATAGGGAGGCAGTGTCTATGTGAGTCATAGAGAGTAAGTAAGAGTCAGAGGATGAAAGGAGAAAGCCGAGAGGCGGTGGAGAGAAGGGAGTACATATCTGGAGGCAGTGATGGAGATGCCCAAAGATGATGGAGGATAGCCTCATCCCTCAAAGAGGGATTTGTCTAACAGCTCAGCCCAGGTGGAGGTGGAGATCTGGTAGTCCTGGAGGTCAGAGAAGATGTCAGAGAAGAGGGAAGCACCAGGATGGTTGAGATGGGATGGAGGGGTGACTGATGAAGGGATTGGAGTCAGTAGATGAAGAAGGAAATTTGTTAGGGATCTCCTTAATTGTAACACATATCATGTTGCATATGATAAGTAAAAGGCTGTGGCAACAAATGAAAATGAAGATTCCTAACTTGTGAAATATAGTGAATATCTTCTTCTGTGCCTCTGGCACTGTGTTACACCATCAATCAACACAGACATTTTAGGCTTGGCATTGTGTTCTTCCAGCTCATCTACCCAAGGGTCATCAGGGTTGTCTGCAGTATCTTGCATATTAGTTGATGTCTGGATCCTTTGAACTTTGTCCTTGAAGTGATCAACATAATCTTCCTTGATCCAGATATGTAGATGACCATTCATCATGTGGATCCTGCTGCTTCTGGACACATTTGAATGAAGGATCAATGGACTTTGCAGAATTGTTCCCATCCATGGCAATCTGAAATGTGAACTGCAGCAGTGGCTTGTCTTGGAGCTTATAGTGGCATGCAGGGCAAGATTTCTTTGCACACCAATGAGGGGAATTGTGACCTAAAGCCACACTCAACTGCTCATTAATCTGTTGCTGAATTTCAAGGAATCATCAAAGGTGACCCTGAGTTGTGCCACAAGGTAACTGTGATAACAAACCTAGACCAATTTGAGTTACAAGTTGCTGGCACACATGGAAAAAAACTTATGCTGTGGAGATAACATAATGCCATGGCAAATACATGAATACTCAGGCAAGGACAGGTGTGGTGCATCTGGTGATAAAGTTGCAAGACATGGACAGCAATAACAGTGGCAGGATGTGTTGGCAAGACTCCAGTATATCCATGCTGTAATAGGGAGATATTCACATAATGAGAGGTATGGTGAAAGGTGTATATGTTGCAGTCTACTCATGTGATGAGATGATGCCATCACTCACATAGCAAAAAATTGCCTATTGAATACATCAACAATGCAAAGTTGAAAATGGTTCTTGTCAACAGGAATCATTGTTGGCAGCAGGGACTGCTTGTTATGTTTGTATTCAAGGTAGGCTTCTGTAAGGTCTTCATACTGCTGTTCCCACTGCTCAACCATATGAATGATGTGGAGAGCACATTCATCAACACAATGCCTGTAGTAGTAGGTCTCTAAAAGATATGGGAGATGATGTAAATAGAAAACACACATTTTTTCTAAGCTTTCCATCAATTCCCTATGGAGCTTGAGCTCTCCCCTGCCACTGCTGATAGCAAAACCTTCTTCACCAATCAGAGATATGGCTGCAGCAGGATTGAAAGGGGGGCCATCAATGTCCATGTCAGAATGGAATTCCTGGGGAGCATCCTGACTGTGAGCCACTCACTCAGCTTGCAAAACACATTTGTGCTGTTTTATGATGAGGTCTGGGGTTAGAAGTCAGTAATACCTTTGAAGCAGGAAGGACATCATATATGACGAAGATATACCTGGCACTCACTCACAGCTGCCTCATCTCATTGTTGCAGATCGGTGTGATGTATAATATGAGGTTTCTGAGTCCCAATAGAGATGCAAGTGCTTGAAGATGTTCCTGCACTCACATTGTGGGGGGCATGCTGACACATGACAGTGGAAGAAGCAACCAAGAACTGGAGGGAAAGTGGTGGGAGATGAGATCTTGAGAGGTGTGTTTGTGTTGCAATACTGCCTCATGGTGAACACATGCTACCAATGTGTACTACCCATCCACATGACTGTCACAAGGTGCTGGATGGGGAGAAAGAAGGGGATATGACTGAGGATGGTCAGCCTCAAGGAACAAAAAAAAGTGGGAGATGTACCTGGTGGTTGGTGTAAACTAAAGCACATGTTGCTAACAAATGAGCCCTTCCATATATCTTCAATAAGGGGTTGGACAGTGGGGATGGAAGGGGACATACCGGGCATGGACAACATTGACAATGGCAAGCAAGGAAACAGGAACATGAACATTAATGGTGAAGAGCCCTGGAAATTGCCAAAGGACTGTGCCACAACCTAAACAGGGGAAAGTGGTATTAGAAGCTTATCTACTGTTATTGTATTATCAGGCTGATTGATAATACATACATGTGACTACACTAGCTACAAAAGCGAAGGTATCAGCATAGTTTTTTTTTTCTTTGTACTAAGACAACCTAGGAACAGTGGAACACCCCATGGTTCTCACAAAATTGCTCTTATGCAGTTTAGTAAGTGTTATCTCACATGTAACTATAACACTTTGTTGACTTATATATGTACAAATGTGGGAATAACAGGTGATATATGCTCAGTCCCTTTCTTTCTTCTTTCCCTATTCACCCTGTGTGTATGTTCATCATAGTGGCAATGGATGGTTATAATAGAGAAGAATCAACTTTTCTCTAGCTACACTTGTCTGGTTTTCAATCCAATTGACAAGCTACTGCAAGAATTTTCATTTAATTAGTAGACTGAGATGCAATATTATGACACTTCAACATGAACAAAAATCTGCACATCAGCAAACTAGCACTTTTCCATAGCCAAGATTTCAGCTTCTCACACAATTTAGCTGAGTCCCAGTCTGGCACAATTTGGCACAGCATGATACAGAATGTTGCAGTCTGCAACAATTCAAAATAGCTTAGGCTTGTATATACTGTACATGTACTAGTAGTAATGGTGTATATATATAACACAACCTGAAGTTGAAGTCTGACTACTAATCTAATATTATGTCAAGTGTGGAAGATTTGGAGAGCACTGAAAAGTCTGCAATGCAACTGCTGCCCAGGTGAATGAATGTCCAAGTCAGAAGAACAAGAAAAAAAAACCTCTTGACCTAGAGTGTGGCGAATGTGCTTCTTGGATTGTGTGTTTGTAAACAGTTGAGTAGCCACTTTGTCAAAGAGAGAGGCAAACATAACCAACAAATTCATCTGCAGCATGCAAGTCATTTTGGGAGTTGTCAAAGAAGAGTCAATTGAGCTGTAAGGTAATGGTATTCTAATGAATGATCTCATAGGTGAGATCCTTCCACAGGGGAGAGATTGCTCTGTCACTCCACACAGCCTCTAAGAGCAAGTACACCTCTGTACTGCTGCATGGAGGAGGAATGACAAAACTGAGATGTGAGCTGGGAGTCAATATTCTGAAATTAGGTGCCTGAAACCTAGTATATTAGTGGAATTCAGTGCTCAAGTCTCTCTATATACTCACCACTGGTTTGCCCAAAGAATCAGAGTAGTGGTAGTTGCCTTTTGCATCATAAATGAAAGGTGGCTCTAAGTCTCCATTGGCACAAGAGCCAGTACACAGGTCAAGCTAGAGATTGGGCTCTAAGTGAGATTGCTTGTATACCAGAACAATCATATTTTTGTGGAGTTTCATGCATGGAGTGAGCTGAAATTGTTCACCCAACTCATACCAACAACATTCATGCAACCCTGGACCAGTTGTGGTTGGATTCTAACTGGGAGTCAGTGGGTGAGATTGTGAAGGGATCAAATTATAAATCATGTATTTGGGGATGGGATGGGGATGGGGATGGGGATGGTGGGAAAGGAGTTCTGTGGCATGATAATACATGTGTACAATGACATGTATATGCCATCATTACTAAATGTTCTAGGGTGGATACAAATCAGAGTTTTGCACTGAAGTCCTATCTCCTCCTTGTGTGCTTCCTGACTACTCTGCTCACAAATCATTGTCCAGGCCATGCCTCAACCCAAAACCACCTGTGGACAGCCCAAAACCATCAGTTGCCCTCACTGTGGCAAGAGGTTCTGTACAGAGACCAATGTTCTTTAGTATATGAGCCAGCCCACCAGTTTATGCTATGAAAGCTTACTTTTATTCAGGGAGTATGACAATCCTATTGATGGTATCACTGCTGACACTCCTCACTCTCACAATGTAGCTCAATTTCAGCAGGAAGAACTTGATCCCAGACTGGCTGGAAATCCTATATCATATGAAAATATTGAAATGAATGACCCCAGTGATTCACATGTCTCTGCACCTTTTCAACCCAATATTGAGCAGCTCTGCCCAGGATGGTTTGTGGAGACATTTGAGGGGTGTGGTGAAATGTTCTCTGGAGGTAGGATTTTTATGGATGATTTTTGGACCAAGCAATACATGGAGCAAAGACATGAAAATGTTTACTATCCTTGGGTATTGAAACAGGACTGGGCCTTTGCATCCTGGCTGTTACACTTTCATCTCAGCAGGCAACCATTGACAGTCTCCTATCACTTGATATTGTAAGTAACAAATTTCATCTTAGTTCATTCTCTGATCCACCACAGATCAAATGTGCTTTGCTGTTCTTTCACTCTGCAAAGGAGCTCAGAGCAAGGGCCAAAGTGGGTATGTGAAACTCTGCAGCCAAAGTATCCTGTCAAGCAGCTACTTTGGCTCTTCTACTGCAATCCAATCAACTGTCTTCAAGCTCTTCTCATCCACCGGCTTTTCATGTCTCATATCTCATTCATCCCCAGGAAGGTTTGGATCTGTGCTGCAAGGCTCTGTCAAGTTTATGATGAGCGGCTAAGTAGAGATTGCACTTGGAATATTCAGGTAAGGTTATCTCTGTGCTTGGGAAGGGTGTGATTGATACTATCCCAGGAAGTGTTACCACCAGGTGCTACTCTCCTTGGAGTGGTCTTGTCATCAGACAAGATGAATATCTCCATTATGAGTGGCAACTGCATTGCTCATGCAGTTCTCATCAGCCTCACCAACATCAATGCACATATCCACAGCAAAATGTCTCTTCACACATATCTCCTGCTTGCTTTACTCCCTGTTGCAAAGTTCATTTACAAAACTACCCATGTTCACAGCCTACTGCAAGATTATCTATTCCACCAGGCCCTCAATGTTGTCCTCTCACCATTGAAGATTGCCACAGTGTTTTCTTCATAGGTAAATACAATGAAACTGGTAAAATTGTTTCCAGGTTAATTGAGCTATCTTCCATAGTTAGAACACTATGAGCTAGGGATATACTGTATGTATCTTGTAGACAAGACTGGTAACTAATTCTACTAGCACTAGAATTGATAGAAACTTAGTGTAGCTAATAACATGGGTTGTTTGTCAATCCTCAATGAAGTTTATGGACTGATTATGAGGGATTCTTGAACAGTTGTGTTGATAGTATTGTTAATGTGTTAGTGATTGAACACTAAAATGTATTGGTAGTGGACTCTAATAAGTTACTAGAGTAGTGTAGTTGATTTGTAGATTGTGTGAAAGTATTTCCTAAAAAGGTCAGTAACTTTGTGGCACACTAATCTGACAATATGTTGATTTGTGAGGATGTCAATATGTTCCAAGTTTATTGGAAGTGTAGTTAATAAATCACTTAGTTCACTCAGATAGGTTTTGTCAACTTAATCTTATTGTGCAACTAAGGAGAATGATAGTGGGGCCTCTCACTGCACTATCATTTATCCCTTGAGATGGATAGTCAGATGAGTAGAATAATAATAATAGTACTGGTAGAACTAGGTTGTTGGGGATCCATTCCTTTTAGTTGCCCAAATGTGGGTTTTCTCCCTAAAAGTGTCCTATTCACTTGTCCACTATCAGTAATGTTTTTGCTCCTAACAATGTAGCTAGCAGTGTAAAATAGAATTGGAGGCTGTCCTGCACTAGGTCCTCTGGGGGTTACCTGTGGGAACTCCATGATGGTGATCAGAGAATAAAAGATCTGATTTAGAGTCTAATGATTCTGAGTGGCCTCAAAAGCTCTCCTGATATAAGTATTTACAGGGGCCATGCTAGCCAATCAGAGGTCTTCTTGGCTGCTCACGAATGCCAAGACATAATAAGACATAATGAGACATATTAATTCATATAGCCATTTTTGTACTAGATTATGTGCCAAGTGATTGCTGAGAGAATTATGAGTCATAATGAGTCATGCTGAGTCACAATGACTCATACATGGTCACATGATCACTTTATCTCACTAACACTTAGCTATTTAGCTAATATTTATGGAGATATTTAGCAATGTACTTTTTAGTAGTAGCAATGCTATGAAGTGAGAAACATAAACATATTGATTACTCACTCATTCTTGGGTGGAATAATCTGGAAAAATTATGGTGCATAGGTCATATTAAGGGTCATTTGGCCCTAAAGTATTGGGGATTCTAACTGGTTGTAATGGTAGAATTTTGATGTTTTTGAGTATGGCTTCTTTGGCCATGCATGAAACTCATTTGATGCAGGTTAGCAGAGATGGGGGTCAGGATGAGTGATCCCATTGGAAATCTTCACTATTGCTTTACTCTGCTAGTCTTATGGATCACAGACACTCCAGAGGAGAGTCTAATAGCAGTCACAAGTCTGAAAGCATCACTGATTACCACCACTATGTCCAAAAACTTTGGCAATCCATATTGACATCCTCCTCATATTGGGGAGAAAACTCTCTTAGCAATTCGCTCTGCTTGTTTGAAGTATTCATTGAAGGATTTCAAGAACTTCCTCAAGGTTCAAATCATTGGGTTTAAATGGTGTTGTTGAGCCAGTTTGGATGCACTAGCCACTATTGGACTCTTGCTACTTCATTATGATGAAGCCACTGCACCATTTCCATTGATTCACCTGGTGTTACGACCAATGTAACAATGGTACACATTCATGAACATGTTGTCTCATTTCTACCCTGGGATGACTCCAAGAGGAGTTTGAGGGTAAATGGCTTGACTGAAGTCAACAGTACTGGGACTGGCCCAGAGTTGAAAAAGTAGAGGATGAGGCAGAGGTGAGGTGAGGCACAAGGGAGGGGATCTTGAGGAACAAGTTGACAACACGAAAAAGTGTATATCAAGGTTAAAGAGAGAGAGAGGTACAGGGCGGTGCTCAGTATATATAGTATGGTACTTTAGGGCAGGAGTTGGAGTCCTAAAGATAAATATGGTAGGGACGTGTCACATTGTGTAGCACATGTAAGTAAATGAGGAATATATGGGGATACACATCACCTATGAGGAGAAGGTCGTGTGAGAGGCAGTGTCTATGCAAGTCATAAACAAGTAAGTAAGAGTCATAGGGAAAGAAAAGCAGAAAGTCCTGGAGGCAATAAAGAGGGAGTACCTGGAGGCAATGAGGCAGAGCCTATTTCTTGAAAAGTGACTCATCTAGGAGGTCAGCCCATATGGAAGAGGAAATATGGTAGTCTTGGAGATTTGTGAAGATCTCAGCAAAGAGAGAAGAGCTGGGGTGGTCAAGATGGGAGGAAGGTGTGACCAATGAAGGGATAGAAGTCAGGAGATGAGGAGGAGGAGAAGAAGAAAGAAACAGATATGGAGTCTCCCCAATTGTAACATTACCCTCTTCATTGGTCTGAAGTGCCATTTTAGACCCAAAATTATCTGCTCTGATCTTCTTTGTTGACTTCATAGTTGGTGAGATTCCACAAGGAGGAGTTGAGGTTATGGGGGCATTGGGTCCAGATGTGATCCTGGGCATAGCAGTGGATGCAACAACAGTTGGGGCAGAGGGACATGATGTGGCTGGGGGTGACAAATGCAGCAAAAGTGGCACTGGTACCAGGGACAGTTCTGCCAAATATGCCCAAGTTGTTGACATTGGAAGCACCTGGTATGCTCCATATGTTCCATGAATACAGCAGGGCCATTGGAGTAGGGAGTGAATATGTGGAGTAAGGGGCCCACATCAGGTTGGGGACTACTATTCATGGTTGGAGTTGGGTCATGGGGATCCAGTCCAAGAGCTTCCAACTGGTCACTGGTCCTGCTAGGAATATAGATGTGGAGGGGTGGGTAGACTATTGTAGGGCTTCCCAGTGGGGGGGAAAAAGAGTGTGGGGGCTACAATGAAAGGCCTCCTGAGAAAAGGAGATGGTGGGCATTTCTTCAGAGGATAAGTGGTAGGGATGGGTCTGATGGGCTGGTCTCTGGGTAAGGAGGAGGAGGGGGAAGAGATCTCTCTGGGAGACAGAAGGATGGTTCCACAACGTTGTTGAACAGCTCCTCCATCATTGAGTCTTGGACTGTCGTCTCCTGATCCAACAAGAGTGTCAGTTGGGGAGGAAGAATCAGGTCTGGAAGAGTGCTCAAAGACAGCAGGATCAGGGGATTTGTCATAGTATCTCTCCCATTCAGCCTGGGAGAGGGTGAAGACAATGGGATTGAGAATAATGGATAATTCTTTAAGGGGAATGAGGAAGATACAGAGGTTGATTCCTGTGGTATGCAGGTGATTGAGGGTGTTATTGTGTAGTTCGAGCACAGTTTTCTCAATGGCCAGGATGGAGATGGGGGAGTCTCTTCCATCAAGGAGGCTGGGGCCCAGGATGGAAGTTGTACTTGTCTGGACCCTGAAGGTCCAAGGGAGAAGGGATCAAAAAGTGGTATAGAGATAGTATTGGTGGATGAGGTGGGTGAGCATTTCATCACACATGAAGCAGGGGAGGGACTTGAGTGCCTTTGATGTTTGAGGTCTCTCAAGAATCCTGACATAGAGGAGGTGGAAAGCAGATGGGAGGAGGTGGCTGATTTAATGGAGAGGGGGATGGAGTGGATGAAGGAGAAGAACATTGATGATGGAGATGGTACTTAAGAAAGAGGGGTTTTAGAGTCCAACCTGTTACAGTTTTGGTGCACACCTGGTCTTTTTCCTTTTCCACAACCTCGTGCCCATCATGTGACACTCTTGTCACTGGACCATCCTACCCCAGCGCATCCTAGCACTCATTTATGCTCAATGTGATGCATCCTGCACAGCCATAGCACCACTTCCTACACTGTCCCACAGCACCTCTATGCACAGCCACCCTTCTGTACTTTCCTTGGCAACTCCCAACCTCAGATGAGGCCACAACTCACTCTGATATTGCCACCTCCTTGTGTCACACCCCAACCTCAGTTCACCTTTGTGATCACTTATGTGCCATCATGACACATTGCACCACGACAATTCCCATGATGCATCCTTACGCTTGTGACCTTCCTATGGCAGTGCCCACCTGCCATTCCTGTCATTATCCTCACCACACTATACCAGGTTTCCTTTCATGGATACAGACTCTTACCTTATTAGGGTTAGATTGTGCATAGTGTAAAACACACAGAAAGTGTATATGTTGATATGTGAGGGGGCAAGTATGTTCATCCCAAGGGATTTTGTGGGAGTTAGCTGGGTGAAGGAACCCAAATAAGGAAAGAAAGGTGATTCCAACCAAGGAAGAAGGTCAGAAATGAGTGGAATGGCCTAGGATGAGGGCCAAGGATGGGCAGAATCATCAAATGAAGGTGTTTAATGTATGTGGAAAAAGAGGAGATGCATTCTGAAAGGTTCTCTACATGATTTTATAGTCTGGAAAATGACCCAGACTTTCATAACTAGGGATATCAAAAAGATACAGACTTGGAATAATATGGAATGCTATGAAATATGAAAGAAACTCAATAAAGTCTAAAAAAGGAAAGTCCATGGCAAAGTGGATAGGTTGTATGTCTGTGGATGAGCTGGATGGTAATGGATTGGGTTGGATAGGGGTTATGTAACTGCAAGAAATATCCATCCCTTACATCCAAGGGGAATTTTAGAAACTGACTGTTCTCAGTCAGTCTGACAACTGTGAGGGATGGAATGTTGTTCATGACAATGATGATGATCTGGAAATGGGAGGTGACAACAGTGAGTGATGACAGGGGTAGTGCATGTTCTCTATTCTGTTCAATGATCATGAGGGACAGATCACTGATGATAATGGTGATAAAGGATGATTGTATTCCAACATCCTCTGCAAGTGTTGGGCTGCCTGAATGGTGGGGTGGCTCATGAGTTGGGTGATGTGTAATAGTTGATAGCAAGAGGATGGGGAGTGCAGCACATTGTTTCATCATGGTAAAGCATCATGAATGATATGGTATGGGTTTGTCATGTTTCCATGCACATCTGATGTAATTTGATTTGTGTCTGATGTCTGAGTCCAATGCTTGATTCCACAGCACAAACCTAAACATGGACAAAAACATAGTAAAGTAGATGAAATTGTAAGTACAGAATGGTGTAATTGAATGAAATGGGACCAAGTTGCAAGTGTCTGACTCAACTTGTCTTCTTTGTGTGTCTTTCGCATCTTTCCTGCATCAGATTGAAATAGGAAGGTACTAGATGTCTAAGATCAACAAAATAAGAAATCAAATAAGGTGTGCAGTGTCCCTTTACATGTTTGAAGAGTGGAATCATACAGAGGTGGGTTTGAGGACACAATGAACCTGATTAACAAATGGGAATGAGCAGCATGTGTGATCTACAAAATGGGCGGGATAATATATGTATGACATGAGTTTTTCTTTATTCAATCTTCTTTTTCTTTTTCTTTTTGTGTTGTTTTTTGATGGATAAATAATGTGCACTGGACTAAACCTAGGATGGAACAAAAATGCCAGATGAAAACCAGGGTGAGATGGATATGTAGTGCTGTGTTTTTTGGATAGAGTGAAACAAGTGACCTAAAGGGTAGTGTCAAAATGCTCAAATGATAAAAAACTGTGGTTGAAATGTAAATGAAAGTCAATTTCATGAATGAAAGTTGAGGTGAAAATGCGAGAACATGAAAAATGCAAAAAATTGACTGAGAGAGTCCAGTTATGACTCCTCTCCTTCAAGGGAGAGTTTGCTGATGACCTCCTGGTCATCAAATGATGTCTGTGGAGACAGTTAGACAGTCCTGTGTGTAGTGGAAAAAATATGTTAGAATGTGTGAATCCCCAGATTGAAGAGGAAACACCATTGAACAGGTAGGGCAAACATGGGGGATAAGCAAAACAAGGTCAAAAAATGAATGGGGGCAAATCAGAATATGCAAATAGGCAAAGAAGCACATCATCTGATGAAAAACAAGTGTACAGAGTGGGGAAGGGCAAAAGTGGATATAACTGAACTTGGTTTGGGCGACAACAAATTGGATGAAAGGGGAAGTGATGAGACAGTTAACACAGTGCATAAAAGAAGTGGTGTATTCAAAAAAGATACATCGGATAATGAAGCAGGTAATGATGGATTGGAGATGAGCAATGATGGCAGTATGGATGACAATAAATGTGGTTGAGAAGATGGCAGCAATGTGAATAATGGTGAACATGGTTGAGAGAACAGTGGTGTGGATAACAGTGAGCATGGTCAAGATGATTGTGTTGGCGAGAGAAACGAAGGTGCACATAGTCCTGGAGATGGCAGACTTGACAGGGGGTGAAGTGGTGGGGTGGATAACAATGTGGGTGATCAGAAAGACTATGCTAATGAAGGAGGTGAGACAGGATTTGGGGTGCAGAGTCCAAGGGATGTCAAAGCAGAAGAGGGTGGTGATAATGAAGCAGGTGACAAGGTGTGTGGGTCTACAAGCAAAAGACTAAAAGGAGATTCAGTGGATAGAAGAGATGAATCAGGGGACTTGTTAGATAGATCAGATGAATGGTCAGGAAATGATGAGGGCAACAAGGTGAATAACGGAATGGATAGTCCTGGGGGTGCTTGTGGTGCAGAGGACTTGGCAATTGTGCGAGACAAAAGATTAGTGCAGAAATCACAAAGGGAGGGAATAATGGTAGATGGCAAATGAATAGACCATGGCTCTGGTGGGTCTAGATGGTCCAAATTGTCAACTTGCTTAGACTTGTCCCATTCCAAATGTGACACAGTGGATTCTGCTGGTATGAGAGGGGATGTAGGGTCAGTGCAAATGGTGTCAAAGAGAGTGGTACTAGATGCTGGCGAAGGGATCAAATTTGATGTGAAAGTGTCTGGGCTGTCTGTATTGTCAATCTGATTGGGTGCCTGCCACATGGAACAGGACACATTGGATTCATCTGTTGTAATAAAAAATGGAACATTAGTGTTGTTGATTTCAAGTGAAATGATACCTGTAATTGAGTTGTCCTGCATTTCAGAGTGCACCAGAGGGTGTGTGGTGGTAGATGGGGACAGGATTGGGTTAGTGATGATAGGCTTGAAATGAGTGTTGGAAGGTGGTGTTGGATAGGCAGGAAGTGGTGGTGATGGTTTTAGGATATAGAGCTGGTGGTTAGTATTGCATCCCAGGTACCAGCCCTGGACCTTGGCAACGAATGCTGGCCAGTCTGGGTTTGACATGGATACTTGCTCTGATGTCTCCCAAAGCTCAGCTTCATCTAAATCAGCATACTGGATAGCTACTTTGATCTTTTGTGTGTTGGTGAATTTGATATTCATTGTCAGGAAGTCAACCTGTTCTAGAAAACAAGGTAGGTGAGTCAAAGCCTTCCCATCAAATCTGGATGCATCTGTGGTGCCTTGATGAGGAAGCTGGAAGAGGTAAGTTGCAAGCTGCATGAATGATGAGAACAGCTGTAGAGAAAAAAATAGCAATGCACAGTGATGACAGTACGAGTAATGACAGTTGAAGATGTAGCCGATGATGCAGAATGGCAATGATGTGAATGAGGAAATGGGTGGTGAAGACTGTAGTACACATGTGAAGTGAACATTCAAACTGTGAGCATTGACAATGATGATGATCAGAAGAGGTTGAGAGTGGCCAGGCAGATAAGGAAACTATTGGCTGTGAACAGATAACAACACACAGTAATGAAGGTGCCAGCCATAGCTGAATGTGTGGCAGATGGTGCAGAATGTTGAGGACAGGCATGGCGACGAGAATGAGGGGAAAGGTGGTGAAGGTGATAGGTACATGAATGCTTGAATTACAGGCTATGGTCATGAGCTGAAAAGAAGGGCTCCTCTCTGGAGAATGGGTGACACTGGGAACAATTGACAGAGATTTGAACTAGCTAAAAAAAGGGGGGGGCAATGGGCAAGGATGATGGCAGTGGCATGGCAATAATGAGGGTTGTGATCATTGGAGTCTGTGAATGCTGATGGCAATGGCAGAAGAAGGGTTGCATGGGCCATGAGCAATGATGGTCCCAATCCAATGAAATATGGGCTAGCTCAACAGGGGAGAGATGGTGGGCAAGGATGGTGGATGCATGCACGTTCTGATCACCAGTGCTGGCGATAATATCCAAGGAGCGGGTTCTGTCTGGCTACAAGCAATGATGGTGACAATTGAAAAGAAAATCTTGCCACAGGTGAAGGTGAATGGGATCAAAGCAAATGGAAGGGTGGTGATGTGAGAGAGTGATGGTGATGGCACTGTGATAATGAGAATCAAAGTGTTGGGCTGTGAATGAGGTTGATGAGGGTGAGGATGGTGGATGCATGCATGTTCCAGTCACCAACGCTGATGGTAGCATTCCAGGAGAGGGTTCTGTCTTGGCTCCAGATGAGGGCAGTTGGAATCCAGGCTCCAATATTGACAATGACCAGACCACCCCAAAGAAGGTTCAAGCTTGCTGAGAGAAGGTGGTGGGTGATAATCAATCTGATCTTAACAATTCCTTCAATATGGTGAAGGATGATTGGTAATTGTGCCTGTCTGACACCACTAAGGGACCTTGAGGCAGTGCTTGATAAACATGGTCTGGGCTTCTAGTTGAAATACGAAAAATTCTTTTTCCTGATGGAGTGGTGCAGGGTCCTGAGCACAAGTGGATTAGTTGGGAAAGCAAATAATAGGGTTCCAGCAGTGAAGGGTTTTGCAGGGGTGACAGCACTAAGAGCAAAATATCATTAGTTGTTAGTGGAACAATAAAAATTTTAGAGAGACATGAGAAGCTTGTCTCGCTTGCTGTGCCAGAAAAAGAGTGGATGGGTCCTTCTAAACAAACTCCTGGAATCCCCTCACAGCGGGCTCCAGTTGTAAAACACACAGAAAGTGTATATGTTGATGTGTGAGAGGGCAAGTATGTTTATCCCAAGGGATTTTGTGGGAGTTAGCTGGGTGAAGGAACCCAAATAAGGAAAGAAAGGTGATTCCAACCAAGGAAGAAGGTCAGAAATGAGCAGAATGGCCTAGGATGAGGGCCAAGGATGGATGGAATTGTCAAATGAAGGTGTTTAGTGCATGTGAAAAAAGGGGAGATGCATTCTGAAAGGTCCTCTATATGATTTTGTAGTCTGGAAAATGACCCAGACTCTCATAACTAGAGATATCAAAAAGGTACAGACTTAGAATGATATGGAATGCTATGAAATATGAAGGAAACTCAATAAAGTCTAAAAAGGGAAAGTCTGTGGCAAAGCAGATAGGTTGTACATCTGCAGATGAGCTGGATGGTAATGGATTGGGTCAGATAGGGGTTATGTAACTGCAAGGAATATCCATTCCTTACAATGGACCACCTTACCTAAAAAGGATATACCTGCCCTAAAGCCCTTACAGCTGGGGTATATAAGTTAGAGCTCCACTCTAATGCCTCTCTCTTTCTAACCTTGATCTGATACCCAAAGTGTACTACCTTACAGTATACTCTTGTGGTATTCATCATTTGTTCCCTGCAATCCCCTCTTGCTTGATCTCTGTCCTCACCCTCCCCTCCTCCTCCTCCACTGAGGAACTCTTGCTGCCACCCTCAAGAACACTCAACCTCGTTGTAGTCTGTCCACTCCAATGTCTTGTTAACATTGGCTTGTCTCTAGATTCTCTACTTCCATATAGAGAACCAGACCTCCTTGCTGCTGACTCCGTTACCCCAGATCCTCACCTAGGTCAAGGTCCTCCAACCTTGTCAACCTTTGGGTCTACATCATCGTCATCCTAGGCATCCTCTCTCTAGTCTCCACTGTTATCACCAAGCTACAATAAGCCTGAAAAAATCCTACAAGTTAGGACTACAAGGGTTTACATCAAGGTGGACTACACTTCATGTCCACTTGTATGATTACCCCTGGTCGTAATCGTAACACGACCCTTCTTTTATACTCAGAGAGTACTGCCTTGGCATTTCCTAGGTGAGATTCTGGTTCTCATGTCAATTCTGAGTCTGGATACCCATGCCAGTGCACCAAGTATTGCCTCCTTCAGGGCATTCCGTGGTGGTTGATTACTTTCTTCACTTCATATTCCTCCTTGGTTCTGAGGAGTTCCAGGAGTGGGTGAGGGAAATTGGGTCCATGTTTGGGGGTTTCCTAATAGGATGATAACAGTGAAGCATGGAAGATGTCATGGATCTTCCATTGTGGGGGAAGCTTGAGCTGGTAGGCGACTTTGAAGATGATGGTGGTGATCTCAAATGGGCTGGTTCTTCGAGGGGAAAGCTTCTGAGATGGGATCTGTAATTTAAGGTTGTAGCTATCTAGCCACACCTTATCTCCTATCTTCCACGGCTGGAACCTAGAGAGGTTCCGTTCCTTCATTTTCTGCTGGGCAAGGGTGTTACGACCCGTAACAATGGTACACGTTCATGTAGTATTGACTTGGCCTCTCCTACAAGGAGTTAAGTCGAATCCTCGTTCCTACACTTGGACTTCTCCATATAGGAGTTAAGTGTGAATGGCCTAGCAATGGCTAGCAGTACCTGGACTGGCCAGGAGTTGGAAGAGTAGAGGATGAGGCAGAGAGGAGGTGAGGCACAAGGAAGGGGATCTCGAGGAACGGAAGTCCACACGAAATAGTGTAGATTAAGGTTAAGGAAAGAGAGGAATACAGGCGGCGCCCTAATATATATACTGAGGACTCTAGGGCAGGTATTGGAGTCCGAAGTCTATATATGGAAAGAGACACGTTGCGTCGCGAAGCACGTGAGATAAACGATCATGATATATGGGGGAAATGAATAGCCATAAGAGAGGCTATGAGGAGGCAGTGTCTGGTGGAGTCATAAGTTATAAGTAACAAGTCATATAGGAAGGAAAACTGCCAAAGGCAGTGAGGAAAAGGGAGTTGCCGAAGGCAGTGAAGATTGATGGTCCAGAGATGCCCGCCTGATGGTCTAAGCCTCGAAGAGAGACTCATCCAAGAGGTCAGCCCACGTGGAGGAAGGGATGTCATAGTCCCTTAGGTCGGAGAAGCGGGAGGCGAATAGAGAGGTCCCAGGGTGGTCGAGATGAGGAGGTGGGGTGACCGACGAGGGGATTGGAGTCGGTGGATGAGGAGGAGGAGATGTAGAAGGAAATTGGTTAGGAGTCTCCTCCATAATCGTAACAAAGGGTATGCGCAGCTTCCACTTCCTTCCATGCTTCATCTAGATTGAAGAGGCGGTTTTCAAGGGTAGGACTAAATGTCTCTCCAATTGCCAGGTAGGAGTGAGGGGAATATCTGAGCATCAAGGCAAATGGTGATTTGTGGGTGATAGAATGTTCCACAGAGTTGTGGGCAAATTCTGCAAATGGTAAGAGATTGAGCCATTTCTGGGGGATGCTGTTATGGTTTTGGCACACCCCCGGTCTTTTTCTTTATCCCACAACCTCGTGCCTTCACGTGACTGCTGGACCCCTTGCCCTGGTGCTTACCATGCTTGTTTATGCTCGATGTGACACGTCTTGCAAGAGCCCGGCATCACCCCTTCCGCACTGCCCTCCCTTGGTGCCCCTTGACACAGCCGCCCTCCTGTGTCCTGATCCTGGATCTTCCCTGGATCTTCCCTGGATCCTCCCTCGGGATCTTCCCACCCTCTACCCTTCTTAGGGCCGCCCTTTGCCCTAATTCCGGATCTCTCTGGCACACCTCTTACAGTGCCCCCGGATCTTCCCAGCACTGCTCTCCAGTGCCTTCTCGCACAGCCACCCTCCTGTGCACTCCTCGGCAATCCCATCTCAGTTGAGGCCAGATCTCTCCTCAACATCGCCTCCCCACCTCGTGTTGCGCTCTGACCCCATGTGACCACTCACATGCCATCACAACACGACACGCCATGCTTATTCCCACAATGCGTCCTTGCGTTCATGAACTTCCCACGCAGGACCCCTCCTGCCTAATTGGGCGATACTTCACCACACTGACTCTGGGTTTCCTTATACGGATATGGACTCTTACCATAATAGGTTAGACTGCACATGGACCACCATTACCAGATTGGGATATACCTGCCCTAAAGCCCTTATGGCCGGGGTATATAAGTTCGAGCTCCTCTCGAACACCTCTCTCTCTCTAACCTTGATCTGACACCTAAAGTGTACACTTTATGGTTACTCTTGAGGTATTCATCATCTGTTCCCTGCAACATTCCCTTGCTTGACCTCCACCTCGCCCTCCTCTCTTTCCTCCTTCATTGAAGGACTCTGTCGACACTCTAGATCCCCTCTAGAGTCTTTCCTGAGCAACTAGTCGTTGCTCTCTTATCCAACGGCCCACCGCCATTGGCTTGTCTCTCGGTTCTCCACCCCAGTTAGGAGAACCCGTCCAGCTCGACATCGACCTCATTACCCAACGTCCTCACCGCAGTCAAGGTCATCCGACCTTCTTCACCTAGGACTCTCGGTCATCGTCTGTCTTGGGATATTCTTTCTGATATCCCTAGTTGTCCATCGCCAGGCTCACGACAAGCCTGAAGGTATCCTACGCCGTTAGGACCAACAAGGGTTAGGCTCAAGGCAGCCTTGCACTTCGTGTCTACTTGTACGCCTACCAGGTGGTAGTCGTAACAGATGCCATTGCAGTAGATGTGCAAATAGGTCTCTAATTCCTGGTTGTATCTTTTAGTTTCCCCATTCATTTGGGATGATATGCAGTAGAGAGCAAGAGGTTGTATCCAAGGAGGTATGCAAGCTCCTTGGTGAAGGCTGACATGATTTGTGGGCCTTGATCAGATAATAGTCAGTTGTGGAGACTGAAATGTTTGAACACATGTTTAAAAAATAAATGGGCTACACTGGCAGCATCCACCATTTTTGCACAAGGAGCTAATATTACCCCCTTCATAAGCCCATGGTCAACCACAACCATGACAGAATCAAAACCTTGCACTGCAGGCAAGTCAGTGATTAGATTCACAGAGAGGTGTTGGAAGAAATGGGTGGTGGCAAAATTGAGGGAGACAAGGGGTGGAATGGTGGGGTGGGTCTGTACTTTGTATGCCTGGCAAACAGCACAGCCAGCAACATACTGCTG
>JBBPNR010000498.1:0-22519 GCA_038091015.1 Boletus vermiculosoides
ATCAACACAGACATCATGGGTTCAGAAACGGGGATAGCAATACCGGGAGCGAGATTTCAGAAGGCGAAAGCGAAATGTTACTGTCGGTCTCCTCGGACATTTCTTCGGGGGCGTCATACAACCATCACCCAGCCCCTCGCAAGACCACCTACAGTAGCCCTCGCCAACGCCAGACACACGTTCAAAAGACGAGCGACACCCGTCTGGTGTGCCGCGTCCCCGACAATCCCTGCTGCGACCGGCCTATAAGCGTTATTGCGATACCACCACCCATCCTCGTCGTTCACCTCACTTGCTTCTAACAATTGTTTAAGACGCCGGTGGTCTCGTTCTCCACGGGCTTCAAGAAGCTAGACGAATACGACTCGTTTCCCGAATATCTGGACTTGGCACCATACTTGGCACCGAGGCGAGAGGATTACTTTGATTCCGAGGTGGCGGTGAACCGGCGCCGTGCATGTATAGATTGTAGTAACATGGTACTTGACGTATGCGCCATCGACTGACTCGAAGGGGATGTTCACGCTATTACGACGTTTAGTTTGGTGGACAGCAGGACGTGTGATGGCCTTTGGTGGAGTCGGTCGAGGATACCGCAGTTTAAGACGCTGCCATCAACTTCTCTGAGGGATATTGCAGCCTCAGTTGGGTTTTCGGGAGAGTGCGGAAAGATGAGTTTGATGGAATCTTTAGACACATAAGGTACAAAGTACAAAAGAAAAGAAAGTAATAGGCTGTGTCACGGTACATGGGGCTGCTGCGTACGATATCTAAACAAGCGTTTCCGCCGAGCTATCATGACTCGGCAATTGCTCGTAACTCGATGTCACCGGCTGTGTCAACCAATTCGCAAGCTTAGACAATGTTTGTCAGTCGTAGGCTGGAAGTCATGTCGGAAACCAGGACGTACCTTGACGTATGGGATTGTTGGAGTTATACCTTGATTGCTTTGAGTCTGCTCAGCAGAGGTATTCGGAGCGGTGGTGTCTGAGTCCAGCTTGGACCATGAAATGAACTCTAACACAAAATATCAATAATGCACTAGGGGACAATCAGTCAACGAACCTTCTTGAATTCGCTTCGGAAACAACCAAAGCATGCCCATTGGTAACCAATCGGCCTCTCGTGTTCCTGCCCTGGTCGCCACATTCTTTACAAATCCACAAAATATCACGTAGGTCGGTGCTGCACACAAAACGACCATGCCATACTTCCACCAAGTGTTCACTGCAAGCAAATGGTGAAAACAGTTGTTAACTTGGATAAAGTGATCACTTACTATCCTTGAACAACGAGGCAGTGCATCGTTCCACCATTGTGGCAAACGTGATTGTGCTCACCAGAGCAGCAACCTCACAACCAAGGGCGGAAACTGTGTCAAGCCGTCGTGTAACATAAGTGATCCCAACACCAAACCATAGGGCCAAAAGGGCTGCTGTGATCAAAATACACCGGCAGAGTGGTGAGTTCGTACACTGCCAGTAAGACAGTGCAGGAGATAAATATGCAAATGCAATAAGTAGCATGTATTGGATTGAACTCAAAAGGATGATAAAGAATGGGTTGGTGGTGGGAGGAGCCATGGCAGTGGTGAAGGACACCGTGACGGTGAAGGTTGAAATGTTGAATGTTCGAAGAGGGGCTTGACTTTATCTATCCGAGATGACATAATATGAATTGATAACCAAATCCAAGACACGGTGCACGGCAGGCAGAGCAAATTGAGAGCAGTAGGTTAATGAGTGTAGGTCCGGGAATTTTTTTAATTAATCCTATGGCCCTCCGGGCAAATCTGGACCCGCAAAGGGTAGTCATAACGAATCCCCCCCTTTTCTCTTTCTATATAAGCTGATAAGGCCACCTGTGTGGCAAAGCCCACTATGTATGATTGAAGGCAACAAAATAAATGTAGTATAGTACAAGTAAAGGAAACAGCAGTAATAGTACAGAATGGATTGCAAAAGATTCAGATGGTCAAAGATCATTTGTATGATTCACCATTGGTGACAGCACTTTGAAGAAGTGCAGAGTGCTCCACAAAAGCACTGGATTTTCCTGTGTCTACCTGGAGTCTTGCTTGAAGCTCCCATAATAAATTGTCTCACATACAACATTGTTCTGACATAAGACCCAATGCAGTTCCAAGCAACTGAAGATGAGATGTTAGAAATACATCCACAGACAATAAGACACACCACACCAACTTGGAAAAAAGCTGGTGTGCACTACAAGCCTTATCACAACAAAGATCAACACATAACCATCCATCACCTCTGCTGTCACAAGAAAATATCAGATGAGAAAGCAATGCAATATGAACAGACTCTGCATTTTTCATCCAAGAAATACCATGCACACCTGCAAACTCAAAAAGCAAATAATCTGCCATCAAAAACACATTTTTGTGCCCATCCCCTAAAAAAAATGGAAACAAATAGCTAAGAGAGCAGGACCAATCTACTTCTTCACAATCAACTACAGATGAATTGCAGTCATCTAAGCAACCATCAGAGGTACTCACCTCACAATCCCCTGCATAAAGTACAGGTATCATTGCCTGAAACAACCCAATTCAATCTAAACCAATGACAGCATCAACATCATGATCATCAAAACAGCATGCCAAGACTTGAATGAAATCATTCAGATGCATGTACAGTATACCAGGTCAACATCTGTCACAAACATATAACCTTCATACCATGCTGTAAGCACACCATGTCACACAAGGAACCTATCAAACACCACAGTGAATGGTAGAAGTGGATCAATCATGACCACAAGTTCACAACCAGATAAGCATGCAGTCGCCATAGTCAAGTGACAAAGAAGGATAGCTGTCACCTTTGAGCCCTCTAGGTGACGACAACGTGAGAATGAAATACTAAACCTGAGGTGGCCATGAGTTCCTTGAAATGCCTGCACAGCGAAAAATAGTGTGAAATTTTTTAGTGCACCCTAAGACCCACTACTTACGTAGTGGGAATATTCATTTATAGTTACCTAGTATTCATCATTTGAAACAAATATCATACACCAGGAGAAACGAAGGAATTGCCGAAAGCGAAAACGTCACCAAGCAGAGGGGCAAAAGTGGAGCGTAACGGATCCTCGGGATTTCTTGTTATGGTGCGAGTCTGACAGTCACCGCCACAATTTAGGAAGTGAGACCTGGACCTTTCGGGCCCAGGAATCAATTGAAATTTAATCCCTCCCTACGTCTTCCTTTCGCCGATTTTATCATGGTACCCTTCTGTGTGGCAGAAAATCTGGACAATTCAGTAGTTTCTGCCGCAGTTTTGTGGGACTCAGCCTGGCTGCCTACTAATAGTTGTTTGCCACCAGTACTTGCAACATCTCGCCTGTCTCCTTCTCCGTTCCGTCCCCGTCCTGTCGCTCCCCGGTCCTGACAACCAGCCATGGCCTCTGTCGCGAGCATGATAATTCTGGGTCAGGCGCTCTTCCTATCGACGGTCAGCTCCGAGTCGTCGCCGTACCACAAACTGCATGGCACATTCAGAATAACCACGTAGGGGAAAACATAACCCCCAGGTGCGTGCTCCCGTTGTAACGTCCGCACGTACTTTGCTCAGTCTTTTGCAGATATCCGAGTCTTGTCCGCCCTCGGATAAAATGTACGACCGATACTTCGATCTCCGGCAGCAGGATGCCTACGAGCTTATGTGCCAGTTCCTCGACGCCGTTCGTATGGAGGAGATCAACGCAAGTCTTCATCATTACCGGTTTTCCCATTGCCTCTCCATCTCACCCAGCATCTCCGTCGCATTCCACTACTTCTGTTTAAGATACCCAGATATCCTGTGATACCCTATCGGCACTAAGCCAGTATTCTACGCGTGGCTCATCAACATACAAACCCATCCCTCCTGTATTTCAGCTCAACGAAAGATACCCCATTGAACTTCAAGGTATCCCCTATTAGGAATGAAACACCAATCCAAATCGTATCGGCGGTTCCCTCCATATCAATAACTGGTCCCGAGTTTCCCATGTCGATGCAGACAACAAGGCCTACGCCAATTGGAGGAAACACGGGTTCGTCTACCTTGACACAAACGTCGAGTACCACTGAACACTCGTCGAGAATATCGCTAAGTGCTCCGCCGAATCAACACGGACATCATGGGTTCAGAAGCGGGGACAGCAATACCAAGAGCGAGCTTTCAGAAGGCAAAAGCAAAACGTTGCTTTCGGTCTACTCGGACGTTTCGGCCCGAGGCACCAATAAACCTGTGTGTCCTTGCATTGCCAGCGTGAGAGGGGGGGGGAGATAAATATAGAAGGGTGAGAAGTAGTAGGGATTGAAGCAAAGTAAAAAGGGCAATTAAGAATTGTTCCCTGACAGTCGCTGCCATTGTGTGGTGAAGGTCAGCAATGGTAAGGGGTTGACGTTGGATGTTGACAACGTTGAGTGTTCGAAGAGGACTTGACTATTATCTAGATATGATGCTTTGATAACTAAATCCGAGGCGGGCCAAAAAGTTAAATTGAGATTGAATTCGTGGCATGATAACACCAAGATATAAGTACGGTACTCCCGCGCTGGCGTGTACTTGCATTATAACTGACCACTTCGACTCATAGACAGTACTACCAGAAACGATGGCGCAATCTGGGTCATTCGCTTCCAATAACTCTTCGGTAACGCGACTAACCTCGGTCGTCTCTCATCTCAGCAGTCCCCGTTACAAGGTCGTCATCTGTCGCAACCTAGGTCCTGACGTAATGCCACTGTTGGAGAGTAGGCACGAACTAGAGGCATGTTTGCACGTCTTGCTATGCTATTCGATTGGGCTGGTCCAACATAATGATTAGTTGATTGTTTGGCCGGAAGACCGTGCGTGCGATAGGAAATGGCTTTTGGAGAATATCCCCGGTGCAACTGGGGTAATCGTCATGCTGACAGACAAAGTATGTCCTCCGCGGAATGACCCCTCGTACTTGCTCGACTCCGTCCCCAGGTTGACTCGGAACTCTTGGACAAGGGTCAGTTCATAATAACCACTCCGGGAGGATTTGAGTCTGATCGACTTGCGGCTTATAGCTGGATCGTCTCTCCGAGTCGTGTCGACAATGTCTGTTGGCTATGGTGAGATTATCGTTTCGTTCTGACATGATTCCTTATCCTGTTCTGGCGTATGCACCTTACAGAACATATTGACCTAAAAGCGGCTGCGAAAAGAGGACTCAAGGTTGGTTATACCCCTGACGTTCTGACTGATGCAGGCATGTAAGGTCCACCTATGTAACCGCACGCCTTTGAACCGTTTTTGTAGTTGCCGATCTAACCGTGATGCTGATATTGATGGCAGGAAGAAATGGTGGAGTAGGATGCACCCTCGTGCAAAATGGAGGGGTATGTGGTCGAATTCGAGTGACTATGCGTTCAAGACGTACCGGTGACTTCTACAGTGGCCAAACTTCTCGTGGGCTCCTTTCGCCCTTTGCGGACCGCAGCTAAGCACGACAGTGCTTTCTCCAACGCGCAAAGTTGGTTTCATCGGATTTGGTCGAATAGCTCAAGCAACCTTGTCGCGACTCGTGCCATTTGGCATCACGCATTGCTTGTACTCTTCGAATCCGTCTTCTCTACCGAATGTACAACGTGACGCAGAGTTGCAAAGGAAGTACAACCTAAAGGCAGTCTCGAAGGTGGATCTAGAAGAACTGGCTCGCGAAAGCGATGTTCTCGTTGTTCTCGCACCGGGCGGCTCGGGGACCTATCACGTCATCAATGAAGACTTGTTGAGGAAAATGAAGAAGACCAGCGTTATCGTGAATGCGAGCAGAGGAACGTTGGTGGATTCCGACGCGCTCGCGAAGGCGCTCCGAGAGGGATGGATTTGGGGTGCGGGGCTTGATGTTGTGGAGGGCGAACCAAATGTACCGAAAGGTCACGCGCTAGTCACGGAGCCAAAGTGAGCCGTGATGCTTGATGGTCTATACTAGGCTCATTCCTCGGAACACTGCAGATGCGTTATCGTTCCGCACATTGCGAGTGCGACGCTGGAGACGCGGAAACACATGGCGACATACGCTGCCCAGAATCTGATCACTGCTATCCTGGGTGGTGATATGCCAGCTCAGGTTGATCTCTCCGCATTTTCCTGACACTGTCGACCTCACCGCGTTAACCACGGGGATATATCTCCATGACAACGTTACCCAGAAATAAGTCGTGCTATTGAAACGGGAACCAGTACTGAAAGCAGCAAGGATGGGCACTGGTCATGATCCGGAAGGAGATAGCAACGTGCGCCGGTATGTACGGCAGAGTACCGAGGGCCATGTAAACAGTAAACATTCTGAGCTGACTAAGCTTTCTTAAATGCAATTTTTTGCTTCCATGTCAGTTGAAAACTCCTCACTTTTTTTCCTCCCGCGACCATGACCAAGTTCATCCTCGTTTCTGGAGGCGTGGTCAGTGGGATCGGCAAGGGCATCATTGGTGCGATGCAATGTCTTCCGTGCCCATAGATCCCCGTTTATGTCGTCCGACGTGTAGCCTCATCGACCGGCCTGCTCTTGAAAACGGCTGGCCTCAAGGTCACCGCAATCAAGATAGACCCTTACATGAACATAGATGCTGGTACAATGCGACCCACCGAACATGGTGAGATCGTGACAGATGACGTTTTTGTCCGTGTCCTGAGTATCATCACTAGGTGAGGTATATGTTTTGAATGATGGCGGTGAGGTAGATTTGGATCTGGGCAACTACGAACGCTATCTGGATGTCACACTATCAAGAGATAATAACATAACTACTGGTAAGATCTATCGGGATGTGATCGAGAAGGAGGTTTGTTGTCTTGCCCAGGTGGTTTATTTTGCCCCGTTGATCTTTGGCACAGAGAAGGGGCGAATATCTTGGAAAAACGGTTCAGGTGTGACTGATCGCAATCAGCACATACGACAGCCTGACGTGCTCCTCCATAGATCGTACCCCATGTCACGAATGCTATCCAGGACTGGATAGACCGTGTCTCGAAAATCCCAGTCGACAATTCTGGTGAAGAACCTGACCTTTGTATTGTAGAGGTGCGCGCTATCGCTTTTCATGAATGAAAATGCCTCAAGTACTCCTCAGCTCGGAGGAACTGTTGGGGACATAGAATCCGCTCCCTTCATTGAGGCTATGCGGCAGTTCCAGTTTCGAGTTGGGCACGATAATTTTGCTCTCATACACGTTTCGCTTGTGCCAGATATGCATGGCGAGCAGAAGACTAAACCTACACAAACGACCGTCCATGCTCTGCGGGGGCTTGGGTTGCTCCCTGATCTGGTGAGTCGTAGTTTCCATGGGGTGGGGTTTTGAAGTATTCAGTCAAACCCAAATATCATAGATCGCTTGTCGATTGCTGGGACCCAAACAATTGGAAAAAGCGACCAAGGAGAAAATCTCCATGTTTTGTCATGTTGCGACCGAGCAAGTAATCGGCGTGCATGATGTGACATCCGTGTATCATGTTCCTCTGATGCTTCAGTCCCAAGGAATCGTTGAATATCTTCGCAAGCGGCTGAACCTCCCGGCTCTCAAGATAGAGGAGGAGATGATATCTAAAGGTTTATCTCTAGGCGTCAAATGGAAAAGTATGATAAAAGGGTACGTCTTGGTGTTCACCCGTATCTCGGACATCATCCCCTTCACTCGTCACTATACTAGGCAAGAACGGCTCTTCGACCAGGTCAAGATCGTCCTGGTTGGGAAATATACTGACCTCAAGGACTCGTACATGTCTGTCATAAAAGCTCTTGAGCACTCTGCGTTCCGCGTCAGGCGAGAACTTGTCATTCAGGCACGTTCAGCTTTTCGGTTTGTGTTATTATACTCTAATTTGGGAAAATTGCAGTGGGTGGAGTCCACAGACCTCGAATCCCCTACTCAGGTGTCTGATCCTGCTAAATACCATGACGCATGGCGCAGCGTCGTGGGTGCCGTGTATGTCTTCTCGCCTTTCTGAGAGGTCACACTGAAGTTGGGTCAAGGGGTATTCTTGTCCCCGGAGGTTTCGGGCAGCGTGGAACGGAGGGTATGATCCTCGCGATTAAATGGGCGCGCGAACAGAAAATACCATTCTTGGGCATCTGTCTTGGGTTCCAACTAGCTGTCCTGGAGTGGGCGAGGAGCGTGCTTGGCGTGCACGGTGAGCTCCGACCCTCCTTGTTATTTTCCCCTGGTTTTATGGCTTCCGTTGACCCGAGGATGCAGACGCGACGTCGACCGAGTTCCAACCTGATGCTACTCACCCTTTTATCGTCTTCATGCCTGAAATATCGCGCACGCATATGGGAGGAACGATGCGTCTTGGTCTACGCCCGACGGTTTTCCAACCTTGCGCTAACACTACCGATCCGGAGACGTCTCCCTCTGAATCTCCTTCTACTCCCATCGCAAACGGTACCGACGAAAGTCTCCCAGCTACCAATGGCATTCACCCTTCGACGTCGACGTGGTCCAAAGCACGCAAACTCTATGGTAACGCGGACAAGGTGTGGGAACGACACCGCCATCGTTATGAAGTGAATCCTGCAGAAGTCGCCCGACTCGAGGCATCTGGACTCCCCTTTGTGGGCAAAGACGAGCGCGGTGAGCGAATGCAGATTCTCGAACTTAGGGACCACCCGTTCTTTGTGGGGATTCAATCCCACCCTGAATTCTGTTCCCGGCCGTTGAACCCGTCGCCCCCGTTCCTTGGTTTCATTTCTGCTGCCTGTGGTTCTTCCGTGCTCGAGGAACAATTGGAAGAACAGTTGACGTCCTTCAAGCCGCCGCATCCGGAAGATGTCATGGTCAGCGAAGAAGCATTGAGGGCACAGATGAGGGAGCGTCCCATTAGCAACAGTGTCACACCCGCGCGGGCATCGCCTGAATTGGATTAGTCGAGATGGCGGAGACTGCCCCAGTACCAAAGACGTATGCCATGAGGGGTAACATGCTCATTTTCACTGTACTTAACGAGATGGGTCCCACCGTATCTGGGACGTTGAATCGAAACCCGAGTCCCATAGATTCCCGCAATGACTGCTTTAACAATGAGTTGTGTCGCAACATAGCTCGCCACACCTTGCTAGAATAATCCTGTAACTCCCCTGGGACGGACCAAAGGTCCTACAGAGCAAATCGTGTTAATGAACCCTTCAAAGGACACCCGATCGAGTGGTGAATCGACGGTAAGAACCAACTGAGTGAGCGCTGTCATTTCAGACACAACTAGTGGTATGTACGGGCAGATCTTCCACCATCAATGCCACCGCTTCGGCTTCTTCCTCCGCGTATTCGCACCCTCCCAAACCGAACGATTCTTGGACTTGGCCTTTCCAAGTGAGGAAGGGCCAGCAATCCTTAGGCTGTCAACGAACAGACCTTTCGTCTTCTCTGATTGGGTACTCTGCTCGTATGCCTCCGTAAACTTCCTCGGAAACCTTGTGATCGTCGGTATTGAGACATTGAAACATTCGGAGGCCCAGGAAGATACGCCTGCTAAAACGTCATTCGGTTGCAATCGTAGTGGGGGCGCGAGGGGGAGGTAATATCCAAGCAGAGAGGCAGCCGTACGCCGAATGTCAGCAGGGTCGATCCGTCGCTGTATCTCAGCGAGAGCAGTCTTCAAAAACTCGGTGGTCAAGGTGGACGACTGTGGGAAAAGAGTGGCGAGTTGGCTATCGAGAGTGGAAATTGGGAGTGATTTTATGGGAAGGCGGGTCAGTTGCCAGTTCATGTAGCCCGCTTCCCAAGGCAATAACAGCAAGTCCGCGCGCACGATGAGTTTGGTATCCTCTTCCCCTTGTCCAGGTGCGAAGGAATCGAGGCCTCGGGCCATCCTTCCTATCCGGTGGATATACATAGTCTCCTTGCTTGGGATACCAAGTTGGATCACCCCCGTTACTGAAGGATAATCCACCCCTCTTGCACTGACGTCTGAGGTGACCAACACAATGGATTTTCCGTTTGGGGTCTTTCCAGCCTTGTGAAATGATTTCCGGGTCCGATCTCTGTCCGACTGCTTCATTTTCGAATGCATCGTCACGATCTCCGTGGTGTCGCCAGGTAGTACCTCTTCCGCGAGTGAACGCAACAACAGCGAGAATAACTCCGTCATTTGGACAGTGGGACAGAACACGATCACCTTCGAGCTTGGACCGTGCGTGAGCTGATCGTGCGCCAGCAGTTTCAGTAGGGTCGGCAGTTGGTCGGAAGCAGTTGGGCACAGCGTGTAGAACTGTTCGATGTGATCGTGCGTCGTTAGCTCGTCATCACAGGGCACCGCGAGTTTCGTACGGGCCATATGGTTTTCGTTCCGACGTGGTGTTAAAACTGGCTCCGGTAATGCAGCGTCGATGAATCTGTGATTTGGTGACAGGATCCATGACGCAAGTTGTCGGACAGCGCGCGGCATGGTCGCGCTAAAAAGGAAAGTTTGGCGGACAGGAGATCGAGGGAGGAAGGAGACAATTGCATCAATATCATCGCGGAATCCCATAGAGAGTAGTGTATCTGCCTCATCTAAAATCAACTGGCTGCTTGTTAGCGGTAAGGAACGCGTAGTCAAAAGCTTGAGACTTACCATAGGGCAGCTTTTAAACCCCTGTCGGAACTCCGGCTCGTTAGTCAGGAGATCCCTCAGTCGTCCAGGAGTCGCAACCACAAGGTCTCGTGATGATTCCATCCAGTCTTTCATTTGTCGGGCCTTCCCAGCGCCGCCGACGAACAACTGCACTTCAAAGTCTCTTTGGTGCGTTGTGAGCTTCTGTGCATCGCTTGCTATCTGTATGGCCAACTCCCTTGTAGGCGCGAGGATAAGCGGGCCCGCCGAGCTACGTCGATACGCACGTCTGGCGCTTCCTGCGATATGGGGAGAACTTTCGAGTCCAGCATTGATGACAGCGAGTTTTCCACGATGTTCGACGTAGTTGAGTCGCGACTCGATAGCTGGGATGATGTATGCAAAGGTCTTTCCAGTACCCGTCTTGGCTCGAACAAGGATGTCGCGAGGGGCATTCCAGTCGATTACGGATGGTTTCCAATCGGGGGGGAGGGGACTGGGAACGTTTGGAGGGACAATTCCTTCCAGATCCCAAGGGCGAGTGAGGTCAGGTAGGATAGCCGTAACACGCTCTTGAACCGGGGTCATTGTCTCGAGTTGGAGAGGGTGGACGGTAAGTGCTTTGAGCGTATCATAGCTGACCCGGTCTTTCAGAGATTTGAACGATAGGGAGACCTCATTCAGAGAGCTATCGTGTGTATTTGTATTCTCGTCTTGGATGCCACTGGTTCCGGCGATGTCTTCCCCAACAGTAGTGTCTACATTGAACCCACTACTGCCATTAGAAACCGCCTGCTCTGTGCTGGAAAGAGGTACCGCAGAGGATGAGGACTCGACAGCGCTCAGGTGTCGTCGCGCCAGGGTATGGCTATGACGAGCTTGAATACATTCGGGTTCAGGTCAGAGGACGTGGATAGCGTGGAGAAACTCACGAACACGGAGCACGATGAGTCTGTTCATTGTGGTGGTAGAACACGCTACGCGCCGTACGACTCCACGAATTGACCCCGTTGCAGCCGCAGCAATTGGCATAATAATATTGAAGCTTTGAAGTGCAACGAATGCAGACCGAGTTCGGCTGAAGGCTCACACTTTTGATTACGTAAACACGGAACTCATCCCAAAAAAAAACGAAACATCGCAATGCATTAAGGGGGAATCGAACCCCCGGCGGGTCGATGGCAACGACCCAGGTTACCACTACCCCATTAATGCGATGTTAAAAGTGAAGAAATAGCATACTTGAATGAACTGATTGATCAAGGATGAGATGTCATGGCCTAGGTTTATCCTGACCAGTACTAGTGAGTGGATGAGTTGTATGTCGTACGACGCATGAGGCGAAGCTCAGCCCAGGAGATAAGGAGGTCTTCGACTGCTCGAGAAGCGGAAATGGCGTCGTGGGGTGCGTCCGAAGTTTGTGGGATGGCGCTCGATGAAATATGACACTAGTAGCATAATATAAGAATTAAACAAGATAATCGGTGGAGTCCATGAAGAAGAGAATGTGATTATGTAGCGCATAATGTCAATGAATCCGTGAATGTCGATTGTGTATACAGTGAGCAATGGTGCTACTGATACTAATAGAACGACTTGTCGTACTGCAAGTCGATCCGTTGTCCAACATGGAATAAAGAGAACACAAGCTACAAGATATCATACTTAAATGAGTCAATCGGGTCCAGGTGATGCCATACTGCTCGAGGAACCGTTCGGGCTCTTCATCTCTGTCAGCGTATATTCGCCATCATTGTGCAAGCCAGACATGACGGGAAGTTCATAGGAATCATCAAGCATCTCCACCACAATCTCACCTTCCGTCGCACCCGGACGCCAGTGAACACGGCTCAACTCTGCATGGTTGAGCAGCCACCCAGGATCAACGTCCACAGTCACAGCCAATGACTTGATACTAAGCATTGCGCGGCACACCGAAACAACCGTCAAGGCGACAAAGGCTACGCTGAATTGGAGGATAAACTGAGCAAGTGATGCGCTCTCTTGATAAATCGAACGTACCCCGAAGTAAACGCGGTTTCATACACCTTTTCGATTGAGAGTGGTTACTTAAAGTTAGGTATAACTTAAGCAAGCGACTACTTGCCGGAATTTGAGAGGTCTCAGTCATCGTGAGCCCAATCACGACGAACAGAAGTGATCCTAGTAACACCCACTGCTTTAAGAATCGTGCCCAAGCAATAGACAATGTCTTACCTAATGCACATGCATACATGCCCATTCCCCTGCATAATCTGAACGCCGGAATAGAAATTGTGGCCAAGTTTACTTACTCCTTCAAGAACCGCCAGAGGAAGGTGTCTCTCTGCAAGTATTTGGGACTCGTCACAAATCGATAAACTTTAAGCGCAAACAAAAAGCTGTGAAGCAACAGTGACGGGACATATAACCACACCATCACCGATGTGCGGGCAGCTTCCGTGCCGGTTTGAGGTACTCCGGCTTGGACATGGGGCCACAAAACGCCCGAAAGCACCGCGATGGCCGAGGTACAAGCTATATAAGCCATGACAACAATGTTCCTGATAATTGGGCGACGAGCGAACATGTACCACACGCGTGTCGTGATAGCACCTAAATTATTCGCGTTAAAAATTAGAGCTAGGTGCCACAAAAAGCAGTCAACTCGCCTTGACAAAGAACCATAATGGCGATTTCAATCCCATAGGTAATGTAAGCGAACAGAATGGGGCTGATCAAGTGATCAGAGGATGGAGACTCTTGTACCGCTGATGCTTACGACTGAGTGGACAAGGTATAGTCAATGTGAGTCTAGCATCAATGTCAAAGGAGGTTACTAACTGAGATATGGACGCAGTCGCCTATCACACCATAGTCAGTGAACCTCTCATAGTTGACCAGTTATTATCTCACCTAGGATCAGAATTCTGGAGAAACAGGTTGTTGTCAGTAAACCACTGTCAAGCGACACGGAACCTGCTTACACTACTTGCAAGAAACCTAGGTATCGTATCTGGTGATATCGGTCAGAAGACAGAATATTCTACATACCGACCAAACTGACACAGAGATACATCCCTCTAGAGAACGTCCATGGGCCACTCCAAAAATGCTCCACCTACATTGTTCAGTGCGATGTAGAGTGTGTGTAGGAGGCGTCAACATCACGACTCACCTCGTCAGCTAAGTTAATTGCATGGTCATAAAGTAAGAGCGTCACAGACGCAAGCCCTATCCACTGCGTGAACAGCACCCCTTCCAGTGAAAGTACCACAACCTCGCTCATGAAGATGCCAAGAAGGTTTAGGTGACGAGAGTCAAGTCAGACCGAGTCAGACCGCGGGCTCCACATGCAACAGTTAAGTTATAGGGTGGACGCCATCATTTTCTCGTAGCACTGGAAATTGATCAAGGTGACTAGCTGCATCCAGTCTGTTTCCTATGGGAACCAAATGACAAGTGTGGAAAATCCTGAGAAACCCAGTCGACGTAAAAAGACTATTACCAAAATTGAAATGTGGTGGTAGCATTCCATCACTGGTCGGCAATTGCACTGGTCTCGAGGTTTCCCAAGGGAACACGAGGTCGTATCCCACGACACGGGAACTTGTTCGGTTTCGCTATCCCGTTATCAAATCAGCTTGCGAACGAGGGATCAAATTTATTTGCGCACTTACTGGATGTCGCTGCGAGGCTGGATCCGAATACTGCCCCCATCAGTCATCAGTCTTTGCCTGTTCTCCGCAGGTCCTCTGATTAACCCTAGTGTCCACACCATCGTGATTATGCATCAAATTGGTAGTGCTTGGCGAACTTTGTCAAGCCTTACCATCTTTGCTAACATGGCCATACCTTCCGAATAAGAGGGATCTGGTTTCGGGGGAATCCAATGTGATCTACGATGCGCCATACTGACTAAGGGAGATGGGCACATTCGACGTAACCTGCCTTTGACTGTCTTACCATTCCTCCTAGTACCGTGGATGGTTCGCCACTTGGTATGAAACGACATCGATATTTTTTTCTTGCTCCTTGAGACAGTCTGTACATCCACCTGACTACCCGCGAAACCAAACCACTATTCACCAACGTCGTTATCGTCCATGATCGCGTCTGCGTCGGGCGAGTCTTCAGACTGTTCAACT
Source organism: Boletus vermiculosoides (assembly GCA_038091015.1). Classification (NCBI taxonomy): domain Eukaryota; kingdom Fungi; phylum Basidiomycota; class Agaricomycetes; order Boletales; family Boletaceae; genus Boletus; species Boletus vermiculosoides. The sequence continues at coordinate 14,696 of JBBPNR010000498.1, forward strand.
CCGATGCTACCTGCAGGTCTCCAAACACTCCCAATCGTGGCTTTCCAAAGCCGAACGCGCCCGTCGTTTCCGGCCGACGAGAGAACAGTACTGAGGTGTAGATCAGCAACTCAAGAAGTTTAACTTTGGTGCGGCACTCATACCCTGTTATATTCCATTCTACCCGGCCAACCGCTGATCTGCAAGGGGGATCAGCATCGCACACTGGGAGGAACAAGATAGACAAACTTATGGTGGTCAAAGTCTGCAACAATGGTGCCCGTCCATCTTGGTTCTCCCTCCGCCTCAGCGTCATCGTTGTCTTCCGCTGGTCTCACTCTCCAGATCCTCACATGGCCATCTCTTCCTCCGGTTGCGAGGAGGTGGTATGAGCGTCCGCAGGATGGCGCCCACGCAACAGAGGTGATTGCATACGGTGTTGGTGCTTCCCCATCGGATGGCCCTGTCCCTAAGGTAGCCTCCGATGACTTGAGGGCCCCAGAGGGAGTTGGATCGAGCGTCAGTAGCGTCGTTGGGCGGCGGGAAGGCGATACTTGTATTATCTGGAGATGTTCAATAACGAGTTCATATTACAACAGATGTTAAGTAGTTATTCACCTTGATGGTACCCGAGACACCACAACCGGCCGCAAGGACCTCGCCCCAATATCTCTCTTTACACCACGATACACACCATCCACCATCGGCTTCTCGGTTACCCAATCCAGGTCTCTGTTGCAATGGAACTTGTGATTGCTGTAGTGCCTGGGCAACCAGAGACGCGGAAGCACCCTCGAGTGTTGCATGTGTCTGTGTTGGCGTCGCAAATGCGACAGAGAGCGACGAAGGAGAAGATATTGACGGAAGTGTTGTGACATCTACCTCCTCGCAGAGCTGCCAGGTAGCCAACGAAGATTGCTCTAGACATTCATATATCCGAAGGTGGTTATCAGACGAGACGGTTGCCTGAGAAATGTTGAGAAAGAGGAATAGTGTCAAATCCACGTTAATACATACCAACTTCAATCCAAAATGGTGTGGTGCGAATTCCACTGCCCTCACTGTACCGCGCGCGTCAAGTAAGACTGCTCTTTCTACCCATCTTGACGGAGAGCTACTGCCAGAAACTGCTGTCTGCGCATGCATGGATCCGTTGGATTGGACATCCCCGCCGGCTGCAAAGGAAGTCTGTTCCCAAATTTTGACAGTACGATCGAACGACGCTGACGCAAGGATCGTGCCGAACTCTGGATGGGCCCAGCTCAGTCTTGAGACGGCGGCATCATGTGCCTATACAAAAAAAAACGCGGTTGATTGATCGCACTCAATGTCATCAGAGAAGTAGTATGACCTTCCATTCGTCTTCTACGCTCCATGTCCCTTCGGTTTCATCTAGCTGCCAAATTTTGATGCTGAATTCGATTAGAAGTGGCTGAAACGCGTTTGAATCAAAGCATACCGTTGATCGAGGCTGCAGGTAGCGAGATGAAGTCCATAGTAATCATAGCATAGGTCTGTCACGAGATCATCGTGCGCGCTTTGTATGAGACCAGTCTGAATCATGGCGACAAAGTGAAGGCGTGTCGACTGGTTGCGGTGAGCCTCGGAGGCGTAAACTTGATTTTTGTGGTGATTTTGCGCGTCCGAGTCGTGTTAATAGCAGAACACAGTAGGGTTCTCTTCAGAAATGTTCAAGATGCTGTCGGCCAGACCGATTGTTGATGCAGACGCAGACAAGAAAACGCGTACGTAGAGCTACTATAATTGGAAGGCAATGGCTCGTAAACTCAACAACGCTCCCGGCAACCTCGGACGAGCTGGTTCAACTTACATGATAACCCACTAGGAACACCAAAACCGACTAGGAACCCGACGGAGGGGCACCGAGCCTGGCAAAAGTGCGTAAACTGTCTTGTACACTGTGGAGCCGACCTAATTTTCGTCGTCATCGTTCAAAACTTCAAGTGAGTGTTGAAATTGGCGTCCATGCAGTAGTTTATTGCAACTCGGGTGTGTGGCTCACTGTGGTGACTCGGGAAAAGTTGTGACTGCAGGATGTGCCATCACGACATGGCACTACATGAGCGCTCTTTCACTTACTACCACATCATGGACGCCGCGAACCACATGTCTATTCCGCAAGGGCCTCCGACTCGGAGATTCACACGTGAGTTTGAAACCTCGATCCATCTCTACGTCAAAAGTGTTTAACCGGCACAGAAATGCTTGAATGCCCAATTTTGTGTGCATGATACCCATCCCCTGTTCCAATGGCTGGGCCCAAGTTTCTCAAAGCTTTCACCTGGGTTTTCGCGACAGGTGACGCATCATCGATAGCACTGATGGATACTCCGGCGACGTTGCCACGGACTTGTACCACTATTGGAGAGAAGACGCCGCACTCCTTAAATCTTACGGCGTCAGTGCATATCGGTTCTCCTCGTGATCTCGTGTCATCGCTCAAGGCGGGAGGAACAACAAGGTGAACCCTGGAGGGGTGATATCTCATAGGAACCTTACACAGGAACCCCTGAAAAATGGTATAACTCCTTATGTGGTGTGTACTCTGCCTCCTCATAGATGTGGGTGGGAGTCGGTTTCTGATCTAGTTTGCTCGACGTCGTACCATTGGGACCGTCTTAGGCCCTTCATGACCGGTACAGTGGCTGGCTGAACGAAGAGATAGTTGGAGACTATCAATTACGCTCAGGTTGGTGTTCGCCTCTCGGGTATCTCGACGTGGCTCTCAAATTTGTTCAAGTATGCTACGAGTCCCTCGGCGATATCGTGGGGCACTGGTGGTACCGTGCCCACGCAGTTATTTATATCCCTGGAGTTCTGCTACAATTTCGGATCACCATCGATGAACTTTGATGATGTATCTCCGTGTTGGGTGCGTGCAACACGAGCGTCGCATCAAGTTCCCTGTGGGAGACTCTTCCACAGAGCCTTACGTGTAGGTACTTGCTTATTTTATGTCTCTCTTTAAGCGATTCCTGCATCTAGAGTGCAGCGAAGCTCTATCAGGAACAGTCACAACCCCGACAGAATGGCACCACTGGAATCACGCTCGACAGTAGTTGTTTCGAACCATAAACCAACGTTCAAGAAAGTGAGTGCGGTTTTCATTTGATGTATTCAGTGCTGACCGGCATCCAAACGCTAGCGTAGCACTGCGCGCCATTGATGTCCGATTAGGTATCCCTCTTCTCTTGTACTTGCACAAACGGTTTTGCTGAGGTCGCTCCGAGGGTGGTCTGCTCACCCGATATACTTTGGTTACCACCCCGAGGCACACTGAAAAGTCATTGTGGTAGTCAGCTCTTCGGGTTCAGGATTACAGCCTTAAACATGTCCGGGTCTACTCTACTCAACGACGGAAGCGACGAGCATGTTCGTCATGGGCGATAGCGCCATCGACACAGTCAGTGTGTCATTCCAGCCAGTGCCGTTGTAGTAAGGGGTCTCGCTAAGGATGTAGTTTGTCGCGAAAGAACCAGCGGCCCAACCAATGTAGCCGAGGATGACTGGAGTGCATTACAAGTTACAGTATTCGTCAGCACGGGGATAAACCATGATTATACCGGGAAGACTGACCGTCAGAGTTGGCTGCTTGGTAGCCAATCTGTTGGGAGAGGTAGCCAACACAAGAGTCGACGTTACCTCCACCGGTTTCAGAGTTCAGTGCCTGCCGTCCATATTCGCGAAGCCAGGTGGAAAGAGGATACCAAGAGCTCTCAATGTTGTTCGTGACACATGGCGCATGGGTTCCACTGGTAACACTGAACGACGGCACGGAAAACATGTTCGGGAATGTCACTTACGAGTTGTCGTAGTCGAGGTACTTGTGAACATCCATCACGAGGTTAGTGATAGTACCGTCAGGGTTTCTCACCATGTTGAGCGCCGCAGCCGATCCGCTGGAAACAAATGTCTCGGCGGACGTGTAGTTGTTACCGGGAAGGAGGATTATTTGCGAGGTAGCACCCGTCGAACGAATCGCAGTTACCGCGGCCTGAACGGATCCAGCCCAGGTCACGATGTTCTATCCACAACCCTTTGAGTTTTGGTAGAAACCTTCGGTTGAGATGCACTCACGGGAATATCGTGAGGTTCGTTCATGCTGCAATTTGTCAGACAACTTAAACGGACGCGGCCCAGGCAACTTACACTCCGAAGATGATTCGGTTCTCGTACTTCCAGTAGTTGGCAATGTTGTACCAGAGCTGAGCAAAGATCTCGTTGCTAGGGCCACCCTGACCGATGATCTAGGTCCGACCGTGTTTCAGACCACGGACCTATATCATGGCGACAGAACCCACCTCACCATCATACCGTGCGTAGTTGTGGATATCAATTTCACAGTATGCACCAGTACTCAAGCATGCATTGACGAGCATGTTGTAGTTGGAAAATTGGGTCTCGTTAAGTACACCAGTCGTCTGGTTGTACGTGAGATATTGCCAGCCGACGGGGAGACGGAACACGTTGTAACCGTCATTCTCGACAAAGTGTTGCATCTGACCAAGGCCATCGGCACCTAGACACATTCGTGAACACGGATTGAAGATGTGTCATGCAAAAAAGCCATCTTACAGCCTAGTTGTGTGAGAGGAGGGCAAGCCTGGGTGATGTTACAAGTGCCATCTGTGCCACATCCGAAATCTGCGGGGATCGTCAAACGGTGCTTGACTTACATGGAACACATGACATACCAAAACCTGCGATGTTGACACCGGCGAACCTCAAAGGCTGGAAAGTCTGCGCGCTGACGGCGGCTGCAGCAAGGGCGATAGCAGACAATGGCTTGAAAGCCATGTTGAGTGCGAAGTACGGAACGTTGGGAGGAATGAAACGCTAGGGAAGGCTTTATGTAACTTATGTATCAGCCCGGAGGCATTGTGGCAAAAATAATCCCTGGAAAGCGATTTACCAGACGAGTCCATCGGTCCGACAGTAACCATCCCAAGATTGGCTACTCACAGATGTCACCGAAGTCTCGCCGACTGTTCACATCGCTAATGCCTTGCGGCGACGGTCATTGTCGTTTCGATAGCAGAAAGACCCGCTAGGGTTGTTGGAACGGATGTGAAACACTGGCAGATGATAGTGACGCGATCACGTGAGATACGCGTGAAAGGGTATATCTCGCATTTTCCTCGGAAAATCTCAATGCACATACCCCACAAAGCAAAGGGGTGATGGTACGAAGTCAGTGTTACAAAAACGAGCAACTTTGAGGAACGACCAGAGCATAAATCAAGGGTATCTGAGAGTGCAAACCAAGCATTGCCTGTTCCTGTGTCAGCAATTTGCTGACGGTCTCAGCCGCAGCGTCTGAAACGATCATGGCCCGCAATCTACGCTCCCGAATTGTCACAACCAGATACTCTCTTCCCGAGCAGCGACGAGAATGAGTGGCGGCCTTCCGTTGAGCCCAGAGGCATAGAAGTATGACAACAACACGTTGCATAATTTGGTACAATTTAGCGGCGAGCGACCTGCACGACATATCCTTGTGGAAAAATAAGAAAGTCTTTCAGCGATGGGGGCCTGCACGAGTTGCAATTGACTGCAGACGCACCCTGCAGGCCGCCATAGATGGGGCAGTCTATAGCAGGTCCTAACCGGAGTTTGAAAACCCAACCTAACCCGGGCCGGCGGGCGGACAGATTTCCCGGAGGACGGGCGAGGATCGGACTGTGGGAAGAAGTTGGGAGATTTGATTTCACCCCAACGAGCAGGATCATCGAGCATCTGTACCACATCCAATGGCGTTGGATCTCCCATTTACACTGCAGCTCTATGCCGAGCTACCAGGTAGGCATGTATTTAACCTACCGGATTCATCTTCCACATATTCTGGCGTTCAGGTCACGAAGATCGTGCTTGGCAAGTCGCCTGGAACCCAGTCAAACCGTTACTTGCCTCGTGTTCAGCAGACAAAACAGTGCGCTTGTACAGCTACCGCAAGGACCCACACGACCCGTGCAAGATTTCCTTTTCGCATCTCGCGACGATCCCGACAGGGCATAGTAAAACAGTCCGAAGCATCGCATGGGCACCCTCAGGGAAAACGTTCGCGACAGGATCCTTCGATACCAACATTGGTATATGGGAAAAATCCGAGGCATCGGAGGACGATGCGGATCCCTCTGAGCCTGAAGAATGGGAATGCGTCACGTTGTTGGAGGGACACGAAACGGAATGCAAGAGTGTCGCGTACTCGGGGACAGGGACGTTACTTGCAACGTGTAGCAGAGACAAGACAGTATGGGTCTGGGAAGGTGATCACTGAGTTCAACCATGGTACTTATTCTCCTTGACTGGTTTCTCTGCTGCAGTTAAGCCGGATGCGGATTTTGAATGCATGGGCGTCATGATGGAGCATAGTCAGGACGTCAAATGTGTCTCATGGCACCCCACAGAGGAGGTTGTTCTCGTTCTCGAAGAATGTCGCCTCGAGATTGATTCCAGTTCTGAGGATAGATCCTTGCGTCAGCATCCTACGACGATACGGTCAAGCTTTACATCGACGATCCATCCGAAGACTGGTATTGCTTTGCAACATTATCCGGTCACACAGGAACAGTGTGGTCCGTTGCATGGGCACCCTGCGGTGACTACCTTGCCTCTTCCTCCGACGACCTTACAATCCGAATCTGGAGACGCACTGCCGGACACGCATGGGAATATGCTCATCAGCTGAAGGGTCATACGAGAAGCATATACTCGATAAGCTGGGGAATGGGGAAAGGCGACAACCTTGGATGGATTGCGAGCACGGGCAGTGATGGTAAAATAAACGTTTGGGAAATATCGGTGAGTTGAATAATCAGATGAATGCCAATTATTTCTGAGCCCGCTCCGTGAAAGGAGTCCCCCCAACGAGATACTACATATGCTACGCTATCGTCTAGACTAATCGCGTCCGCCTCATTTGCCCATGACATTTACGACGTAAATTCGGTGCGATGGTGTACCCGTTCTGGCTTTGAGGATGTACTCTCTACCGCAGCGGATGATGGTTCTGTTAGAATATGGAAATTGTCACCAACTGTATCATAAACAAAACTGTGCAATTGATAGAAGAACGCAACTGCACTGCAACGCGATGTGTCTAGGATTTGTTATTAATTTCTATTACGTTAGCTCGGGTAGATAAAAGCCTTATTCGAACATTGACATTTCAACATTCAACGTTTCAACTCCTCACCATCATACCGCTGACCTTATGCTAGACGCCAGCGAGAAATTCTTAGTCCCCCTTTCAGCTTGCTTCCAGGCCTACCACCCGTTCTCCTTGTATATTCTTCTTTTGCCCTCTCTCACTGGCAATCACGAAACGGCTCTCCGCTGTATCGGTGCCTTCTCGTCATCGCTGACTTCATCACGGCGTCCTTCACCCGCCATGCCAACTGCTGGTCCCAACCTATATTCTATCTTTAGATGTGAAGTCGCTGGACTAGCGGCCGTGATAACAGTTGCTACCATTACCCCAATGTGCATGACCACATGACTCAAGGATGGTAAGGGGTCAAATTGTCAGAGTCGACCATTAGTCTGATCACTCGCTTGCAGTGAGCGCTTGGTCCGCATATCCCACAGTCACTCTCTTCGCAGCGCTGGTCTATATGGGATTTTGTGTATGTGTAAAGTATGTAGCGGTCAGGTCACAAACGCGCGATTCCGATTTGGTTGCTGGGTGGTATGGTTTGGCTATTGCCGGAACGGATTCAACAAGGTTGGTCTATTATGTAACTGTCATAAAGTGCGTTACTCAATCATAGTAGGTTTCATTTCGTGGTTGAAAGCAGATGGCCCTCTGCTGAGCGGAGCGATCAA